>OMNV01002089.1:14695-25402 GCA_900303265.1 Brotula barbata
AGGGTGAGAAGGGCTGGCTCAGGATCGTCACGAGCGCCTACAAAGGAGGAAGCGGCAGCCTGTACAACCTTGCTTTGGAGGAGGACTGCATGTACGGTGACATGATCGTACCGTCAACATATCTGCACGGATGATGTCGTCCACGTGGACATGAAAAAATATTCTGAAGCCGTCGCTCTTGAATGTGTAAAATAAAATCTACACTTTATTATTGTTGTTTTTGTGCAATTATGGAAGGCTGGGGGTAAAGTTTGATACAGAGAGATTAAAAAACAGGTGTATCGTGTCCCTGGAGTTGGACAGAAATGCTGTTTCCACGTGAGAATTGGCTGTCAAAAGGCCGCAAATGCTCCGATTTGTGTGTTCGCCCTGAGGATTGAAGTCAAGTTGGCATGGTGTGACGTCAGAAGAAAAAGGGAAATGTGGTCGAAGTAAACCGCCACCGCTGGTGACACTTGAACCCTGGAAGATGTGACCTGATGCTTGAGAGCGTCTGAGCGTGTTACATATGACTGAACTCCACACGGACGCCTCCGTTTCCAGAGGGCTGACATTATTTAGCCTGTATGAACTTAAATGGAATATAAATTGATGTGGGGGAAAACGGGAGCCTGGGCTCAACTTTGAAGGTTTAATCATTTCCTGAAGGCAGTGTACACCTGAGACCAAACACTCCACCAACCAGTTTTAAAGCACCAAATGGTTTTCGCTCACTGGTGTTAAAAAGATGTGACTTAACTTCAGATCTTCGGGGAGAATCTGCAGCGAGCGCTTCAGGGGATGCAGCACCGATTCAGGTTTATTTCTGCAGAAATGTAACCCAAATACGAAGCCCGATTTCTGTTTTCCCCGAGCTTAAATATTTATATGAAATGCTACAATGTAAGGACTGTTCAATTTAAGAATAAAGTACTCTCAGCACCACTACATTCTTCAAACCGCTGGCAGTAAATGATTACGTGTACTCGCAGCGAACGGTCATAGTATTAGATTACTGATGCATTAACATACAGTATATACAGGCACATGGGCTTGTGAGTGTAGCAATTTTATGCTGATTGAATTATGCAGCAGGACGGTCGTACGACTAGAGGCCCGGCAAAGGGGGAACTCCAGAGGATCGTACCACAAAACAAGCCGAGATCAAACGGTTCGCTCTGTGAAGGGTTCACAAGTGGAACATTTTTACCAATGCGCATAAAGCTGATGACAAATTCATTCAAAACAGTCAATAGTCAACCACATCTGCACACACTAATCATAATGAATCATACACACGTCGTATAATATTCTCTGCAACAGCTTCTGTCATAGTTTATTCTCTTTTGTTTACTCCTTTCAGCCTGTCTGGGCACATAAGTTGAAAAATTAGTTGAAAATAATATCAATGTACACGACATTTTGATTAGTTTTACCAAATTCCTTTCTTAAAATAAACCAATCAGAAATGAATGCCAGTAATTAAATTCCTATTCTGAGACAAAGGTTTTATCTTTAAAATGAATATAGAAGTTTGGGGGTTCAGCCTTGTACTAATCTGCTCTATAATCTGCAAAGTAACAAACTAAATCTGACAGATAAATGTGGAGGAGCTGAATCACAGAGTGAAATAATCAAAGTTCATCAGGCGTGCTGATTTATTTGTTTTTAAGACGCGTCCTTGAGACTTTTGGTCACAGGGCGGCTAAATCAGAATGACGTTTGCGTGTTCGACATCTCTGACTTTGATAAGCGGGGCCGACCTCCTCGTTGACTGACATGCTTTATTAGTTTCAGTCCTGTCGTGCTTCTGGAATAATGTTGACTTTAATCATCAGTTATCTACTGTGGCACACACACACACACACACACACATAGCACAATGACATCCTCTGAGTTTATGTGCAATTATAAAGAGCCCATTTCCTTACTGTTCATCTGGGGAACAAAAAGAAAACCAAGCACTTAGATATTTGGTTCAAGGGGATGCCACAATAATAAAAATGCATAAACACAAGCTGCTGTGTTTTGCGGCTGATATGGAAATGTTTTCCATTAACTGTAGTTTCTCCTCGACGTCTCAGGGGAGAAGAAAGGATAATCAAACCCTATGCGGCACCGTAAACTTCAAGCCTCGCAACCAAAGCAAACCGTAAGCGTATAAAGCTGCGACGTGTCCGAGTGGAGGCCCACTGCGAAAACAAATATTGAACATAATGTGGTTGTCCAATATTACGGGATCAAACCCCCACCCTCTAGCAATCTTTCACGTGAAATCAAATTTGCGCTGTGATTAAATTTCCTGCGTGTTTTCTAATTTGCATAATCACAAACACTGCTCTAATGGATGTGAATGAAAACACATGGTAATCTGTGGGCTCCAAACAAAGAAAGAGAGCAGTCTTTTCTGCCTGAAAAAAAAAAGAAAAGAAAAAAAGAAACGGCTCCGAACGTGCAGGTCGTGGATGCACATGAGCCATTTTCATAGTGAGTGATTCAGCATTCATCTTCATTATCGCAGTCAATAAAGCAAAATGGATTTTTCAACAATTCCTGCAAACCCATTATGTATTGTTGCAGTGATCAATACAGCTCTGTAAACATGGAGATTGGGGTTGAGGTAGTGGGGCAATATGGAGGGAGTATTACTCATGCTATGTGGTTAGAAAGTGCCTGGATCATGAGGAGGAAAAATACTCTGCTAATGTATCCTTGAGCAAGGCATTGGACATGGAAGTTCTAGAAATCTAGAAACAATAAACACGTCTTACGGAAGTAACTTGAAGAATTTGGATCTGTGGCATAATTACAGTGATTTGAACAGACTCACAAGTAGATAAAATAAATAAAGACCAACATCGCTCAGCGATACCCAGCAGGACTGGAGCCGCAAAAACCCGATGTGGTGACAGGGACTTGGTGTGTTTTATGAGCCATAAATGTCACTTGCTTCATTTGAAAGTATCATGACTCAAAACGTTGCTTAAACGATGGATACATCTATCTAGCTGCGATGGCCGATCGTGCTTAACTCCCAGTAAACAGAGAGGATGTTTAGCTTCGTCCTGGTTTCGTTTGAATCACCAATTTACCGAATCTCTCAGTTATCTTAGGCTGGTCTGATAACGTACAGTTGCTTATTAGATCTGGTTAGCTGTCTCTAAATCAGGGCTCGGAGTGCACACCGAGGGGCTGGCAAAACCAAGAGAGTAAGAAATTACAATTAAAATCTTAATGAAGTAGATGGGAATTCTCTGCAGCTCAGCACCAGGAGAACCTGTTTCATAACACAGCAGACTCACTCTGTTCAATGGAGATATGAAAAAATACAGCAGGTTTAAAATATTACTGTGTGCGCAAAGTTGCCGTGGGGGGAAAAAAAGGTTCAGATTTGTGCTCCAAAATCCCTTCAATCATTTATGCATGGTATCAAGCAACAAAGCCCTTTTCTGTTTGACAAGGTCCGGATCATACCACAGACTGTGTTGATGATTATAAATCATAAAGCATGCAGCCTGAGTACCGGTGGAAGATTAGCTTGGCGAGATGGTATAAATCATACATTATAATACTCCTAACTTCAGCAAAAGGCACATGAGAATTGATTTGCATTGCATAATACATGAAGAGCGCAAACAGCAAAAAAATTCAGATGTAATTCCCATATTTCTAATGAGCTCCATGTGCTAGCAGATGCGATCATTAAAAACAAAGTGTTTCCCCTGTCAGCAAAGACTTTTCCTGGTGATCTGTGTTTTCCCCCGTCAAGCAAAAACACTTAGACAACAATCACTTAGTCATCGTGATTCCCTAATCGATTTACAGCCACAGCCACCCCGCTGATGTTATGAATCATTCCACTGCTAATCTCACTTCCTTGTCCGATACACTCCTGCTACCTCCAGGCACCCACAGAATTAGCTTTAGTTAATGGATGAGTATTAATCCCTCTTAGTCACAACAAAATTAAGCAATAATGTGTCCATGAATATTTCAGTTACACTGCACCAACACGGGAATCTGTTCACACATTTTGCCCCGGTTTGCAAAAAAAAAAAAGAATCGGCGACTGCATCCATTATTAATACTTCATCATAAAATTCATATTTTGCATCAAGCGAACGAGAACACCAGACTGAGAATTCAATGAGCAGTCAATACTATTTCAAACTAAGCTGCTGAGCACACAGAACGGGGAGAAACGGCCTCTAAAACACTGCAGTTCATTGAAGCGCACTTTTGTTCTGCCTTTATCACTCCGTCTAGTGCATTCTTATTAGATCCCTTAAAAATAGATGTGAACCTTCCAAGTCAGTGAGTTTCTGCAGCCTCCCCCTGGAAGTTTTAATTAGAACACCAGTCACTCGTGTTATCGTTGTTTCAAGAGGGCCGCTTCCACATTCCTGAGCTGCCCACTTCATCATAGGATCAGAGGCCAACCAGCCAGCCAGCCAGCCAGCCAGCGCTCCGCTCGGCGAGGTCGGCTAAAACTCCCGCTGGGTTTTACCTCAAGAAAAAGAATCTGGATGGATTACAGCATTCGTGCACAGATGTACTGTACGTTTATACACATACAGACAGGTCCTTGTATAATTAAAACTAATTGCGCGCAATGCTGGAGGCAACAGATCAGTCGGCACAGAACCAGGGTTGCTTTAATGTACACGTTAAGAAATGCAAAAGTGTCATCAGCATTTGTTAATGTGATACAGGGATCTCCCCGGGCAGAAACCTGAGAACACACAGACATGTCATTCCAACAGATGCACAGTAGGGGTGTGCCATCTGGATCTGTAGCTCGGAGTCGGAGCGCTTCAACTTTTGACAAGATGAATTCACGCTAAATTCACAACATTCAAGAGTGGTGACAATAATGAGAAATAAGATTACAGAGTCATTTACTAATCTAGGATCTGTTTGTACCTATTCAGAATAAAAAGTGGATGGAAACCAACTAAAAAACACCCAGGGAGAGTTGTAATTTTGACTGCGCATCGTTAAATAAGCAAAAGGAATAAGAATAAAAAGGAACCCATTCATTGGAATAATTTATTTGAAATGAGATTACGGCTTTGTGCTCTTTTATCATCGTTGTTTTTTTGTGTCAGTGCGACGCTGCATTTTCATAACTCTCACCATGCATAATTCATAACGCACCAAACGTTACACAATGGTTCGGTCTCATCCAAAATGATGCAAAGCACATCTTAGGAACATTTTTCTTTAGGGACTTCACAATAATAAATGATGGGAGGGGAATTTATAGTCTCACTTTAAGCTCTGTAACACTACATTCTAAATGAACACTGACACCTTTGAATCATCATTTTTAATCTTTTCCATATACTTTATCATCAACCATATACATATTTATTCGACCAATCACACCCACAAGCAGCCCAAAATGATAATCATCTGTGGGCTTTTTTTTTTGTACAGTCTTCATTGTCTGTGGGCTTACAGTCCAAATATCATTGACCGACTCCCTCTCGCATAGAAGGAGCCAAAATATGCATATGACATCTGGCTACTGGACCTGCATGGGTGGCTTTCATCTTTCAGCCATTGGCCATAATTAGGTTTTGCTTGGGGGCTTTTATTTATTCAGAGGAGGGGGCGTGAGGGGGGTGAGATGCATTTTTTTTAAAGGCTTGACCTGTAAGTGCACTGTGCTGCCCCCTGCTGAAAGACTGATGATGTGCTGGTTTTGCTCCATTTCTTGATGTGAGATACAATTGTCTGTGCTTGTAATACCAGACAAGATATCAGTTTTAACACATTGTCAGGGTCTTTCTGGACAAAGATGGAATTGTTAAAGGGGTGAAATGTGTTCCCATGGGCTTTTTCAGCGTGTACAGCATATTCCTGAGTGTATCTGTACGGATGATATCTGCTGTGTTTTAAACTGAAGTTCGAGATGAGAAAAGATGCCGCGCTGTGGCAAATGTCAGCAATAAAACTCTTTAGGACGACCAGGCTGGATTCATCCAAAGGACTGTATAAGAAGGTGTGTCTACAATAACAACGTGCAGCCATCACATTCACTGAAGGGAGACCCAGTAAATGGAGCCATGTAGTCGGATCCAACCAGAACAAACAATGGGGGTCCGGGGGGGAGGGTGGTGGGGGTCGATATTGATTTGGCTTTAGCATAATAGGATGCATCAGCACAGATCATATCTCCCAGGACAGTGAGAGGCCGTCCGCTGTGTGCAGGCTGTTAAGGAACAAAGGGGCCTCCGCGTCTGGCACACAAGGGGTTAACGTACGTGAACGCGCCCGAGTTGACGCTGATGGTCTCCAGGCACAATGATGAACAATATTGATTCACAAAATCACGCAGAATTGTACTATTTAAGAAGTGATGGAGACAAAGAGCCGCGCTGTTTGGATTCAGGCTGAAATGATGTCATGGAGCAGTTCGGCTTTAGGTTTTGATTACCATTGTTTATTTATTTTTACGCGCACTTGCTCACATCGTTGAACTATCGACTTTTAAATAAACCATTCCCGACTATCCGAACGGCAGATGTGTGGTTGGTGTCGAGGAAGAAGAAGAGGACGCGCGGAGTGTCTAAATGTGTGTTTGAAGAAAGGCAGTCTTCTTTCAACCTGATCAGAAACTTGCTGTTGAAGGCAGAGCGCCCCGCCCTCCTCCTACTTAAAACCAGAAAGCCTGTTGGCAGTGCGCTTAAACATAACAGGAACACTGGAGACCACAGCGCCGTACATGAACCATTCCTGGAAACCAACTCTGGCTGCAAACACTTTACGGATTACTCTGCTTCTTTCACCTTTACGCGACAGCAACGCGACCAGAAGTGACCATGGATTTTCTCAACCATAACTATTTGAACGCGCGCAGCCCGTACGACTACACTTTTAATTTCTGGAACGACTATCTCGGCCTGACCACGTTGGTTACGAAGAATAATAAGCTCAGCATGCCCCAGAATCCCAATTCCATCACCGAGTCCCTGAAAGCAACCCTGGGCTTGGACGATTCCCCTGCGTGTCCGTGCGTAATAGCGGGCGGTGGAGAGAGCGGACACCTGGACTGCTGCTGCTGCCCGTCCGGGAGCCCCCCACCAGCCTCCATCCTGGACTTGAAGGAGCGCTTCTCGATACTGAGCCCCTTCCAGAACCAGCTCGGCGTCCAGCTGCCGGAGAGAGAGGTGGGCTTCGGTGGGAGCTTCGCAGGCTTCGATCTGTTCGGCATGGAGAGGAAGATGCGCAAACCAGCATCCAGAACCAAGCAGGAGCCCAAAATCTGCGTCTTCTGCCGAAATAACGGAGCGCCCGAGGAGGTGTACGGCTCCCACGTCCTGAAGACCCCGGACGGGAGGGTTGTGTGCCCGATCCTGAGGGCTTACACTTGTCCCCTGTGCAGTGCCAACGGGGACAATGCCCACACGATAAAATACTGTCCACTGTCTAAAGACCAGCCAAGCCAGCGACCATTAAAGGGAGGGAGGGCTGTGGGTGGTAAGAGGATGAAAATATTCTAAACAGACCAGACTTTAAAGTCAATTGAATTGCACTGAACAATTTTCAGATGACTGTTTTTGATTTCGGCTCTAGCCATTATCCCAATTTCATAAGCAGATATTGATTTTATCTTTTTTTTTGTCCTCCGAGATCTCTTATATTTTTATAGTTCCTTTATCCACATAGAATAATTTTATGCTTTATACATTGGATTTATTTTTTCCTTCTAGTTTGTAGTCATTTGAGCGTGTGCATATGAATACACCGATGTATCAATAATCACAAAAGTGTGAATAAATGACAAAAAAAAAGAAAGAAGTATTTTGGTCACGTAGGGAAACACACTGACATTGGCAAAAGGTACGAATGTCATATTTTTACCAAGTATTTTTGTATGGTGAGCTAAGCCCGCCTTGTTTTTTCTTTCTCGTCTTAGAAAACCAAAGTTATGTTTGCCATTAAAGAAGCTCAAGAATGTGTCATGTGTCTGGAGGAGGAACTCTTTGGTCCCGTCTGCCTGCCTAAAAACTCCACAACATATTTTCCTACTTGCTCTAAAAAGTTGACATTCAATCTGTGAGGCAGGGAGAAACAAGACAATGTAGCCTCTGTTTAGGCCTCATGTTCTCTGGGGAAGATTATAATCGATTGTTGCCAAGCCAAACCTCTATCATCTGACTTTCCAAGCAGACAAATGAGAGAGAGTAGCATGCATTTTTTGTTTACATTCCCAAATAAGGGCGACACACTGGATTTCTTTTCTCTGTGCAGGTCTTTTCTTTCTCTCTTTGGTTATTTTGGTTTGCCCTGACAATGTATCCGCCAGAGATTAACCCTGGGCAGGTCTGCTCTGCAACATGAAGTGGAGCGAGCCCCATTCACCTTTCCCTCTGTGGGAAAAACGAGCAAATGAATGTTAACACACACTCAAACATACACACACAAACACACACGCACGCAACGTGTCATCCCATTGTTTCTTTCCTGAAGAACCCAAAATAAGATGCAAAAATGTTGTGAATGTATGATTGAACGTGTGTCACTTGCAGGACTGCACATTTCTGACAGTTTTGTTTACCAAAGGAAAACAATTGCATTGAAGAAAGAAGAGAGAGATTTGCTGTATTATATATAAAAGTGATGTTTATTCAGTATTTTAACATTACAAGTGACTTCAGAGGGCGCTACCTCAACAGGATTTTGTACTTACATGTAAAATGTCAACAGCAGTTTATTGATATAGTGCTGCCATTTATAATAAGGGTTTTGATAGTATTTTTGATCTTTGTATAACATAATTGTATTTTCATTTTGTTGCATTTAACATGATGGAAGTGAATTTCCAAGAAGCTATAAGCATTGTTCACCAAAAGGTGATTGTCTGTAAATAATGATTAAACTCATACTTTTTAAAGGTTAGTCGTTCATTGTTACATTCTTGAGTGTGCCAGAGAGTGGATATTGAAAAGGGTTGCTGACAATTTGCCACTTTTAACAGAGGTTTTTGATTAAATGAATAAGAGAAAAAGAAACACTGTTGAACTTTGTTATTTATATTTTACCACAATTTCCTGTATGCTGCTGTGCAGAATAACAACATATGAATTCACCCGAGAAATAAAATCTTATCAAATATTTGGAGTTATGTGGTGGTGTTCTTCAGGTGCTTCATTCCTGTCCTATAACTCACTGACTCACTATGAATATTTAGAATATTTACAGACTCGGTTAGTCATTCGCAGCCTGTCAGACGGACTTAAAGCAACCTTTGTGTGTGAACATTGACGAAAAACAAGACAGAAATGTCTGATTGGCTCACTAACTAACTTATGAGGGCTCATACCTCCACCAAGGCCACACAAATCCAGACCAAAGAGAGAGAAATGACTATAATAAACATCATATTGCCTACATCGGAGTAGTTGTTGCATGTTTGCAGTTGTTACCGTAATATAATACTACAATGTGTCTCCTACAAGCATATATTTTATCTCATGAACCTTTTATACATCACTGGGCAAGTACGCAGGACTCTCTTCACGGTGGTTGACGTATTATTATGAGCAAATTGATATAAACGTTGGAAAATTCTGGATTTTCAGCAGCAGTGAAGTGTCTCTGTATCCTTTGATTTTGGGGAACACTCTGCTCTGCTCTGCTCCTCTCCCACCCCAAAGATTTGTTTCTGAAGGACAAACACAGTGCCACGGTTGTTCTTGCCTCTTGTTTTGGGAGGTCTGCCCACACAAGAATGTCTTGGCTCATGCCTCGCCATCCAAACAGATCATGTTTGCGCTGAAGTGGATTGAATAGCTGGCCCTTCCAGCCCTCTCTCCGCCTGCCATCTGTGGAATGGCTGCTGCAGACATATTAAGGGGCAGGAAGCTTTGCTGCTCCTTGTTTTGGGGAAGAGTCGGAGTGGTAAGCAGCTGTGAGTGGTTATGATTTACAGCGACAGCTTGGATTGATTCTCAAGTCCCACCGAGGGAAAGAGAATTAAAAGAGTCAAATCAAGACGAGGTCATGAATGCTTTCATTGTCGCACCAGCAAAATAAAAACCGAACACTGTGATTTTTTGATTGAGAGGCATACAGGAGAGTAACACAAGTACTCTTACTCATGTGTACTCGACGGAAGTACATTTTGGAAGATATTCACCTGAGTATTTTGATTTTATACCATTACGTACTTAAACTCAAGATTTCCCTGGGCATTAATAAAGCTTTATCTCATCTCATCTTATCTTATCTTATCTTATTTTATCTTATCTTATCTTATCTTATCTTATCTTATCTCATCTTATCTTATCTTAGAAGTTGCAGAGCATGTGGACGTTTAATCACCTGACATGGAGGCTTGAAAATCATAATTTGAGATGAATTTGGAGCTAGGTGAAGGGTATTCCCACCACCGTTGAATATGTATAAGGTTATGAGGTTACACGTGGAGGCGGGGTTACACAGGGAGCAGCAGCCCAGGCCATTATGTTAATAACTTTACATGTATAAATCAAGGCAGGGATACAGCATGAGTGGGTTTGGGTTCAGGATGCAGCCAAGATCCTCAGTTTTGTTTCCAATTTTGGAGATTCTATTATATCATTACATAATATCCATTATGTCTTTCCAAAGTCATCTTTGAGATACAGCACACATGTTTGCATTCAAAACACAGCATCTCCAACTTTGGGGATTTTTCTAACTGTGTTGGAATATTTTATGTTTCACGGTATAGACATT
>OMNV01002092.1:5508-40048 GCA_900303265.1 Brotula barbata
CCCTTTACTTTTATTTTTCCCAGCACCTTGCAGCGGTTAGTCAAATTGGGTGCTTGTGCTTATTAAAGTGCAAGACATGCAAAGCAGCTTTATTTGAGTAATTATAGCGAAATTTCAGACAAATTGTTTTTTTTGTTTTTTTTTGATGTTATTAAGAACTAAGGAGGAACGATACGGGAGGTTTCTGGAAAAGACGTCAGGCTTGTGAACCGGACGCCCCTCTTAAGCGGCCCTCCGTGTCTTCGTTGGCTCATTACATGCCACTGACCTCACGTCATCCATTACCTTGTCAGAAACTTTGTATTAAAATCGTCTTATCTTCTAACTCCCAATCCATCCACAACTCCTCTAAAATCTCAAATTCTCCCCCAAGACCCAATCTTCCTCCTCTATCCCTGTGCTGTCCTTGACTTATTTCCTATGTGGGCACAAGTGAGTCATCGTGCCGGACAATATTGGAGACAAAAGTTCTCCCGGCGATGAATCCCCTCTAATGACAGCAGCCGAGCGTCTTCAGGGTGTTTTTGATGCACTTTTAAAACTTTATTGGTGTAAGATGTGCACCCACCGAGTTTACGGACGTCGAGGATTAAATTAAATTGAGGCGATAAGCGCAGAAAAACAATATACGCAATCCACCGATAAGCTTCTTTAAGCATCTTATCTGTACATTTGAACAGATTAATTTTGAAAAACTGAATTCACGTTGTGGAGTCAGGGGTACGGGGCCACTTTTTCTACCGCGAAACTTTTCTCTGAAGATGGATTTGGCTCGGGTCATGTGGCAATGCCCCGGCCAACAAAATAATGATCGTTTCTAACAAGTGGTATCGAGCAGAAAACATTTTTCATATTCCTGGAGGTACCATCATTAGCTGCTGTAGCACTTTCTGAATGTTTACTCTCTGAGGCACAGCTGGAAAGATTTACAGTAATGGATTGGAAGTACAGAGGCGGATGGAGCGCGGCGCTCTCCTAATTTCTCAGCGCCCGTCCTGTTAAAGTACTTCTTCCTTTTCCACATCTTTCCTCTTTCTGTCTTTCAGCTCTGCGCCGCTCGTCCTCCTGTAGGACCATTGTCTAGAGGTCGGCGTGGACGTCCGCGGCGTGCGGAGGTAGCTCGTCATGCAGAGCGCCGTGTGCTTCAGGGAGTAATCACAAGCCTCCAGCTCTCCCCATCAACATTCTTCGCTGCCCTTAGGCCAACAAACCAGATTTTTCATGTCAGCTGGCATGCACCTTCAACTCATAAGTAGCTGTTTGACTTTCAGAAGTCTCACATCATCCGAGCGTACGCACTCCCAGGCAAGGTTGCCATATCCTTGGTCCATAATTATATGCCAGTTACAAGTGTCCACTTTAGCATGCAGATGGGCTGGGCTCCTTAAAAATCCAGGTAGCAGGTCAGACCCATCAACTCAGACTATTTATCATTCCCTAAGGCCAGACCACACACATCGTAATCATTTTAAATAGTTCTCATTACTTTTGTATTCAACTGCACCCCCATAAAAAACACTCAAGCATGCACAAACACAAGCAACGACCCCACAGAGAAGAAAGATGTAAACAATTACAGCCTCTGAAATCATCCTCAACGTGTCGGTGATTTAGTTTGAAATACTCCTAATAATTTCATTAGTATGGTGGTTTTTTAGACGTCTGGCAGTTGAGAAGCCTTTACTACAGCAAATATGACAAATGTACAAAGATTCATCCAAAAATGCAGCTGTCATAATTGTTTTTCTCCAGACAACAATTGAATGTGTCTCCATGGATGATGGTGACTTTTAGAGAGCAAAAATAAAATTTATATAAATATTTCTAAACTCCTCTTAACCATCGTGTCTTTGAGAAACTGATTTATCTATAAATCCAAATATCAAAGTAAATGATGCTTCAGAGAATCTAAGTGAATGCATCAAATATTGATTGCAGCTCATTGCTTCCTTCTTCTGCATCTCCAGTCAGCACGTCTACATATGCATCAAAAATATGATAGGAGGAAATAGATTGATCTCAAACACCACAATCATGTGAAAATCAGGATATGGATCTACTGTAATGTTCTCAAATGATCAGATTTCGATTTCGATTGAGATTTAAGCCTGTAACAGTAAACGTGTTCCCTTCTCATTATTTCCTTTAATGTCTGCCTTAAATCACAGTAAAGACAACAATCAGACTATATTGTGCATATAAATACACTGAGTAACAATAATCCTCTTTCATATTCACTTGTGGGTGATACATGAGTGCCTGGACGCCCAATAAAGACGGACTTTATGCACAGTTATCTCTGTCACGTTAGAGGATGGCTTTGTGTTCTGCTGTTAATATTATATCTATAAATTCTATAAAGATTAGATTGAAAAGAAGGTGGAGATGTTTGCACATGCACTTAAAAAACCTTATTTGTCTGTTACATCCTCAGAGGAATGAGACGTAATAATAATCATCAGCATAACAATTGCAATATCTCACACATACAGCTTTACACAGCAGGACTGTATGTCTTTATTTTTTTTCCGTTTCCCTCACACATATCCAGATCACGGTCCTCCTGGTGTCCCCATCATGATCCAGATCTGCAGAGAGTGTTAGATCAGAATGTTGGAAGAATAGAGAGAGCAAGAGAGAGAGAGAGAGAGAGGGAGAGAGAGAGAGAGAGAGAGAGAAAGAGAGAGAGAGAGAGAGAGAGAAGAGAAACATAATAAATACATATTTAATTAATTAATTAAATAAAAATATTGTAATTTTGCCCTTCAAGTGTGCAAGGGCCATGGCAGGGCAGTGCCTGGGTGCCACCACCAGGCCCCTGTACTCACGTAGTCCCTCTCCCTGAACATCCCTGACTTCCTTGGTGCTCTCCTGTATATGACAGGTGTGTTAGAGCATCCTGTCAATGTATTTAAAAATTCCAAGTGGGGTGTGATGATGCGTGATTGACTTTCAGCATGATGAGAACACTGGAGGACGCAGGGAGCGTGTTGTCTTCCCTCATTATAGTCAGCGTGGCCCAGCTGCACAGACAGCTGTGGCATACATTAACATGAGAGCAGGGACAGGCTACATCACTCCACACATTTGTCATTTGAATTTCATACTTGATTTCAGCTCTGAACCCCACTTGATTCTGATAAGTTATGAGTGTCATAGTGAATAAACATGTAAACACCTGCTCATGTTAACAGTTCAAAGCAATCCCCAGTCTGTTTAATTCAAAAATGCATATTTGTTGATTTTTACACATTTTCAATGTGTTTATGCTCCGGTTTAACAGAACAAGAAAACAACTGTCGCGGAAATTTTAATTGAAAATGTGCTCTGATTGTGAGTCTGGCAGCTCTGAGTGTTTGTCTTGACACCGATATTAAGGCAGAGCAGACTGGAGGTCGACAAAGCAATTTCCCAGCACGGTTACGATCCAGTCAGAGTTCCTCCACTGGGGCAGCCCACCGCACATAGGAGCTCTCCGACCCAGTAGCCCCACAAAATAGTCATTATAAAATTCAGCACAGTCAGCAGATTTGAGGGGAACTTTGTGGCGTGTTTGTTGGCAGAAGCTCGATAGTCAGAGCAGGTTAACTATTAACCTGTCTCTGCTGAGACTATCCTAAGTCTCAAATAAAAATGACTTGTGACTGCTGCTGGTTTGGTTCGAGCACAATAACACACAGCAGCTTATATGGTATGATGAATGACTGATCATTTGGTCTGGACCATCCTCCAGATGTAAATAGCCCCGCCCCTTGGTCCTCTGACAGACACCAGCACCACAGGAGAAGGTGTGAAGATCCTACTGGCTGACCGGGGTACTGCATGCCT
Organism: Brotula barbata; assembly: GCA_900303265.1. Classification (NCBI taxonomy): domain Eukaryota; kingdom Metazoa; phylum Chordata; class Actinopteri; order Ophidiiformes; family Ophidiidae; genus Brotula; species Brotula barbata. The sequence goes on from OMNV01002092.1 coordinate 9,337, forward strand.
CCTGTTTATCACCTGACTCCATCTTAACCTCATTTGAGTGATATTTATTTACTTAAATTTGATTTTCAATTGGTTGACTCCGTTTTGTGATTAATATTCACAAGTCAGGCTGGAGTAATCTCACTTTGTTGGTTGGTCAGCGGTTGGAATATCATTTATCATCTGTCTTGTCCATTATCTCGGCGGTCTTATGGCTCATGCTAGTATCAATAGCTAACTTGTCTAACAGCCCAAATACCCCACCCCTCTATAATATGGACCCCGGCTTCACTAGACATCCACTAGAATACACACGCAAAGAATAATCTGAGGTGTGCCAAAGTTCACATACAACTTTTTATTTACAAAGGTACCCATGTCAAAGCTAATTGTAAAGTACATTTGATGAAAATACAAATAAACCCCAAAAAACAATAAGAATCATAAAGTTTTTACAAAATGATAAACAGATCCTCACTTACCCCAAATTACACAAACACAAAGGACACAGAGCCAAATGTGGATTACACACTTATTTTGGAGATCTGGATGCAGAGGCCCCCTGACTCTCTGGTGAATCCTCTTCGTGTCCAAAAAAAGATATTTTAAACATCTTACCATCTGCTTGTACTGATCTTCCTAAACAAAAAGCAATTTGTGATGGACAGCTGACCGTCGGTCACCCTCTGTTCTCAGAGGTTTAGGATGCTGGCTTCAATCACCTGTCTGGGTCATGGGTTAATATTTACTTTTCATATCCCTGAGATTTATTTACCAGTCACTCACATTTCTGCTCCCCAGGCTGAAAGCCACAAGGGGCCACAAAAGGCCCCTGAGAGGCCATGAGAGACCCCTCACCCATCTGTTCAACTGTGAAGCTCATTACCAGAGTTTCCCTGGTACTGTGACAGTGTTGTCTTAGTCTGTGTCCTCTGTGTAAACCACTTGTGTCTTGAGAAAGGACATAATTATAAACAGGCACAACAAAGTTCCATTGCACTGCATTTTCTCCTCCCTCTATTTTACACATTGGGCTAAAAACGTCCCGTGTTGCATATTCATTCAGACAAACCTGCTTTATGCTACACATTTGGAAGCAGCAAACCTCAGTGCACAGCGTTAGTAGATCAGCGGGTGACATTAAGTCTACACACGTTTCTACACACACGCAAACCTTTAGTAAATGGGGCCAGCGTGGATTTGGGATGTGGCTTATTTGATTAGATATAATCTTATCAAACTGGATGTGAACGTATACAAGCATCAGACGCCACCACAATAAATCAAACCATCGAAATGTAAAAATATAATAAAGGTAAAGGTGCTTTATAGCTTCATCCAACAGATCAGACCACTGCAGCTCGTGTACATTCATTGAATCAGGATTTCAGTTTGATATCGTGACAGTGGTTATGTCTGCTAAAGCAAGGACAGCTGGAGCGGTTTTATTAAATGAATTATTCTAATCCGTCCATTGTATCTTTCATGACATTTTCATATCAGCGGAGAAGAGTATCAAAGAAACGGGACATTTATTTGATCATTCACATCCATCCGAGGAGTATTTGCTGTTGCTTTAAGGGCTGAATTCCTTCCATGTATAATATAGTTTTGAAATGTACACATTCATGCATGTATTTTAGTAACATAATAAAAAGCAGAATGAAAGTGTGCATGAAGGATCATCAATATTACATCTCGTGTTACATTATAACATCTCTGTATCAGCTTAGTGAAATGACACCACAAAGTGACTCACAGATCACCGATTCCTGTCACTTTTCACACATATTTTTGCACTTTATTGCTTCTGCCTTTATTTTTCTCTCATATGATCCTTTGTCAGGCTGATAAGTTCCCAATAAATTGGTCTTATTATTATTACTATGACAAAGCGTCTCCCGTGAATATAAAACACCGCTGAACTATTACTTTCACTCCGCCCGGCTAAGTGTCAAAATAATGTAGTTTGCATGTAGGCAATTACGTTTGGGTGCAAAAAGCTCTTTGAATATGGAACAGGTGCAGCTTAAATCAATCATGGCCATCCATCTGGTTTTCTGGGTCACGCTGGGTGTGACTGGAAGGAAAAAATTTCCCCAAGTGCTTCTGAGTTTTATAGGAGGAAGAAGCTCTATAAACTGAAATGGAAAATGGAGCAGACTTTGGCCTTGATAAGGTTGTCGCACACACACACAGATCATCACTCCTGCAGCATCGCCGCGTTCCTGTGTGTAATGTTGACTATATTAATGGTCATTCTAATCTCCACGCTTATTCCGTGCAGTTTCCTTGCGATTGCATCATCCTTAGTCTTCCTTTTGAGCACCAATGAAGGACAGAGCACATTTTTTGATGCTTGCCGCCCACCTTTGACAGATTCTGACACCTATGACCGTTTTCATTACCTTTAGTGATTAGAAATAAGGCAGGATATATTTGAGATCAGTATTTTTGACTTGGAGGTAATTAGAAGGTGATGTCCGCAGAACTCATAAAAGGAACAATGGTGGTAACCATAGAAACCTTGTGGCCGGGACGGTCTTATGGGAGATGGGCTGCATTGACTAAGCAGGGAAGGCTCATATAATATGACTCTGTAGAAATGCCAGTCAGTGATGAGATACGATGGCATCTCTTCTGAAGGACAAGAGGTAAACATGTGCACGGGCCGGGAAAAATCAATCGCCCTCTGGGAAACCGTAGGAAGACACAGGTAAAAAGGTGAAGTCACATGACCTGAGGGACATTATCTCTATAACGATGATGATGATGACGATGATGATGCAAATGTGTGTCATGCTGAAATTTCAATGTCCTATACTCTTTAGTGACTATAGCAACACAAAACTGCATGAAGCAGCAACAGTATTGCTTGGCAACCGGTACATGTGGTGCCTGTTGGTTTCTATTTGTGTACATGCATCATGTATGCACGTACTACAAAACGTGGACATTTTTTACTCTATCTATCTATCTATACTCTATCTATTTATCTGTCTATCTGTCTATCTGTCTGTCTGTCTGTCTGTCTGTTTATCTATCTATCTATCTATCTATCTATCTATCTATCTATCTATCTATCTATCTATCTATCTATCTATCTATCTATCTATCTATCTATCTGTCATCGTAGTCATCGTAATCAGATTAGACTGTCCCAGTAATATCCCGTCATCACATCATATGATTTTTGTTTCTGATAATGTTGTTGACGTGTACTCCAGTCCAAGTCTCAGACGTTCATCTGTTCCTACGAATGGTGGGTTATGGAAGCGATCAGTTCATCTGATCTGGATTAAATTCTGGAGTTGTGGAATTTTTTATTGTGGCGAAGATTTTGACATAGGTCCAACTATTGTGTATTCCTGGAACGTGTCCTCCCATGTGCTGTGTTTATTCCTCAAGAAATAGATTGCTATCTGTTACAATCCGCTGTAAAGTAAACTCGTGTATTTAAACTATGTGTTGCAGACAACAAGAAATGTTTTGATACTAAAGGTTACCACATGCTGTGCTGTGTTTTTCTCCCTCGGTTTGGAAGAAATAAAAAATGGCACTGTGGAATGAATTCAAAAATGTAAGGTCGGAGATCACAAACAATACGTTTGCATGGAGGGCTTTCATCTTATTAATGGGATTTTATGATAGCTGTGGTTTGAATGTGAAAGCTACATTACTTTTCTGCTTACTTTTGTAGTCTTGAACTGATCGTCATTATGTGTCTTTGTCTGTAGTAACATTCAATTGGCTACATAACTCTTGGGTGCAGGCACTCTTAGTTGTTATACAATTAGCCTTGGGGTGGTTCAATTTTAGCCCGGCACCATAAGAAGCACTGAGCTGGGTGAAAAGACACTCCAATTTGTCCAATTCCACACTTGTGTGGATTTGAGTAATCATCCAGCCGTACTTGCTGATTGGCTCTGAGCGGAGGCTGGGACAGCACAGACACTAATCCAGAACACAGCCTATTTTTATTTCTCTTTATTTGCACTTTCGTGAGACCTACAAATTGCATCAAAAGCCGAGTCGCTTTAATTCGACATGAATATGAAGAAAAATGTACACCACCGATGTGCTGCAGTAATCAAAAATGAAATACTATCTTGGCACTTAAGTGTAAAAAGTGAAGATTCAATGTGTGGAACTATGGATGGGTTTTGAAACAAGTTTTGCTTTGAACCTATAAAAGCTTTTTTTACTGTATATTCTTTAGTCACTGCAAAGCACACGCACCTTCAAGCTAAAAACGGCACTATGAATATATAGTTACTATTTCTGACTACGCTGCATCTGGATGCTCATATTAAATCATCCTTCATTACAGTGATGCTTATGACTCTAGTATAACTTATTACTCTCATATTTACACCTGTCAATCTGAATCTGTCCGTATTTTGCTGCATTTTCGTCTCCGGCTGGCTGCTGCACTGTTGTGCTACATTCAAGCCTCCTCTTCCTCTTCCTCTTCTAATGAAGGCCAGTGTGTTTGGTAGATCTGAAGAACACTAAGCCCAGAATTGGGACAACACAGCACATCTTGTTGTCTTTGTCCTTAATTGAATATAAGCTCTAGAATGAAACTAAGCTATTTTTTGTTTAGCACCAAAGGCTTCTTCCTGTTATATTATATTATATTACATTACATTACATTACATTACATCATATTATATTATATTATACTATATTATATTCCTTTATTATCATTTGCAAAAACGCTTAAGTGTTTTTTTTTAATATTCACTGGTTTGCATTTTAACAATTTTGATGGTCCCACAAGCGTTTAGTGTTGTGAGATGTTCAATGTTTGATCTTATTTGCAGCACGGTGATGATCAACACGTTGACCCTGAATCCCGTCTCCGGGTCATCTTCAGAGCCTTGCTGTACTTGGTGCTGCTCCGTCCACATGTGATCAAACAACTTCTTTGTGGCACGTCCTTCCTGGTTGATGTGGTCCTCGTACTGATCTCTCGTCCACTCAATATGTGGCTTTGTTGGTCGTTCTCTTAATTTTCTTGTTCTCAGAACTCCAAAGAAGAAGCTAACAAGTTTGACGTTGTGGTGCATCATTAGTGGCCAGTCAAACTGTGTTTACTTCAACATAAGCCTCCAAACATCTATCCATGGAGCACAGTGGTTCCCCTGCTCTGCATCTGGTGCTGAAGTTTGGCCACAGTTCGGTTGGCTGCCACCGGCCAATTATAATTAGACATAAGAGGCAGCAATGAGCAGCCAGCATGTGATCGAGTCCAGTCCAGTCCTAATGGGGCGATCAGAGTATTTTGAAGTTTATGGTACCTCTGACGTATAGAAAACAGAAAAGAGTATTAGCGCACAGCTGGGACGGACAGTAATGATATTTCTGAAACAACCCAATATATCACACATTATCATTACTGCAAAATTTTCAGATTTTTAAACATCAGCTTAATTTTGCAACCGAAGGGAATGCAATTTAACTGTTAATGAACTGTTTGATTCACATAATTACAGGGATATTTACTAAACCCGCCGCAAATCACAGAAATGTTCACCTCTTCCGTTTTCTTGAATCACCACCGTTTTATCATCCATTATTAATTATTAGATTAGTATATTAATTAATTTGTATTTATTAATCTCCCATTCATATTAATATTAATTACTATTAGTGGGAGAGTAAGAAAAGACATATGAGGAAAAATTAGATGCAATAAAGTTGCTGTTGTGTTTTCACTCTGATTTATGGCAATAAAAAGCATTACAGTCATCAGATCTTGGCCTTCTCTCTGTCTCTCTCTCTCCCCCACTGTATGTGTGGGTCTCTCGACCCGATCAAACTGTTTTCAATGTGCGCCACAAAGTTTCCACCAGCATTTCCAAGGTAATAAAAGCAAGGCACAGTTTTCTGTCCCAAAACAAGGATAAATCCCTTTTTCCCCATATGTGACTCAATCTCCATTCCTTCCCCCCATAGTTTTGTAACGTAACGCATTAAGCCAAACACACAATTTCCGGTGCACCGCTTCTCGGTCGAAAAATGCAAAGTATCTCCTTACTAACTACGGACAAGTGCTATTTTGTCAATTTCCACCTGTAAATCATCAGTAAATAAAGCCCTAAGTCACAAATGTGTTCTGAATTGACCAAGTGTGACATTAATCATAATCCCAACTCTATGTATCGCACAAAACAGCTGTGGCGATGTCAGCGCGGTGCGATCCAGTGTGTGGTTCGGTTAGTGCCTCCCGGTGTAAATTACTCCTCTTTTTCTGGTGTTATTGCTGTTGCTTCCCATAAAATATATACTGGAGGAAAATATGCTATCAAATTGTTTACCAAGTCTTTGGTAAAAAAAACAATAATGCTTTGTGTTATGACACCATGGACCAGAATAGAGAAAGCAGACAAATGAGACAAAGGGAGGAAGTGAGAATATATTCATTACCACAGAAGCCTCACACTGACCAAGCTTACACCTTTGGCTGTGTTTTTGCACCTTTTCTTTGCGAACCAACTCCTCGCTTTCTGTGCAGACCTTCTGTCAGGGAGGGTTTACTAATTAGTGAAGTCAGCGCGTGAAGTGCTCAGTGGAGAGAAATACAGCACAGCCTCCTATCTGGATGGCACGTGGATAAAGGCCACTGACATGGACAATCTTTAAAGGACGAAAAGGTGCAAAATACTTTCCGACGGGTGACAGCCTGACAAGACTGACAGACGGTGGAAAAATAGCAAGATTAGGCTCTATGATAACACCATCAAGAAGACGAGTGACTGAACTCCATCGGCTTCCTAGGTGTGGAGAAGTGATCTGATGTCACATTTTTCTTGCCGGAGACACCATCACATTGGTTCTACTGATTATTCTTCATCCTCCCGCCGTTTATCAGATCACTTTACATTGCCCCTGACAACTTACACTCAGAAACTTTAAAATCGATCTGACTCGGGCATCCCATCGGGCATCTAAAAGACTCTCTGAAGATTGTTTTCTGTTTTAGTTATTTATCAGGCTGACAGTCAAGCCCACATCATTGTGATGTGATGCCCACTAATGTGTGCCCACATTTTTAAATATTTGGTTTTAATATGCTTTATAATCTATTATTGTGTGAATATTTTCTTTTCTTTAAAAAGGTTTATTTTTGTACGAGGAATGTATTTGCAGTATTGTAGTATTGTATTGCATAAAAATGGGATGCCACAGAAACGGGAATCAAGAGCACGTGCTCTGCGGGGTTTCCTCGTAATTACGGAAGACTCAGCTCAGGTAAGTCACATCGCCGTGCGTCACCATTATTTTCTTAGTGTTCAGAACTTAACAGAAACCGCTGTAACTAATGTGTAAATGCTCGAAGATGATTATGTTTGAAGTGCGTGTGTAAGAATGAGTGGTGAGAGAGTTTGTCCTTTGTTTACAAGTCCTGACGCTCTCGGAGAGTAACAGTAATGGCGGCGCTGCGTCCGCGTTTGTTTAACTTTACTTTGATTGACAGCTAATGTTAAGATACTGATCTGGGCCACACGTCTCCACGATTTTGGTTAAAATTATAGCAGCTCCTTGGTTTATATTGTCATGTTTAGAGTATATAATTGTGAGTTGTGTTAAAAACTGTTTGATTGGATTAAATGTCAAGTTAAAATAGTTTGGGGCTATTGTTAATTAACCAGTAGCTGTTATGTGCAAGTCCAAGTGATACTTTTAGTATTGATTTGTCAGCGCATATAAGATGCTATCATGACTAAAACTTTATTTGGAAAGATCAATAAAGAGATATGAAAGTGATCGAGTGATATAAGATGTTTGTTTTTGGGTGTGATATTGTATTTTGTCTATGTTTTATGAACATTGAAAAATGTCCAGAGAGACAATTAATAATACAGTGACAGTAAATACTGGGAAAAGGTAAAATGGACAGTGTCAACAGTAGATTGTGAGCAACATGTAAATGAAGGTAATTATGGAAGACTCAGCCCAAGCATGTCACATCTCCATGTATTATCATTGTTTTCTTAATTGCAAGAAATGTACAACAGTTGACGTGCTTGGAAATTGTTTTTTGGACATGATAAAAGACCTCTGAATGCTCTGATAGTCAGTATGATTTTGTTGCAGTTTATAACAGTTTTAAATGCCCAAACATGCTGAGATAATCAGTCGTTATAATGTAGGCGTAGACAGTGATGCATGATAAGAAAGCTGATAGATTGCTGGGAGATGTTGGTGTGGTAGTTTAGCCGTTTGGGAAGCTTACATACTTTGTCAGACAGTTTTGGGGCCCCAACAAGCAGCACACTCAGACTCTGTTGGTGTTGATTTCAAATGATTCTCGTAAGTGTTGTGCCTTTATGTTGGTAAATGTGTTACATGATAAATCCTGGCAGTATACTCAATATTTTAAGAATCCCGAACTTCCTTTGCTGCCCTAATTTCCTGCACGTTGTGTACTTCTGCCAGCTCCTATTGGCTTGTTGACTGAAGCATCCCAATGAGCGTCTCCGTGCCGGTGTCGCTGTCACAAAGACGAGTCTCCCACATTAGAGGTGGAAAACTGTCATGATGCAAACTGAACGGTGGAACTGGAGGAAACTTGTGTAAGGAAGCAAGTTATTTTTCTCACAGCACATGATGTGCTCATCAGGAGCCAATTTCAGCTGGATCCCTCTCTCAGTCAGTCAAACAGCACTCTGGCAACGAGTGAGTCGCTGTAGTCACACCGCGCTTTGCAGCAGTAGCTAATCTATATGTGACTACTCCGGTAAATGCAAGAAGCAGTAGCCTAGTAACAGCCAGAATGCATGAATGTATTAGGATGATGATGGGGTTCGCAAGTTAGAGCTGTGCAGATATGGAACAATGCACATCCTTTAAGCCAATCAGAATTTAATATTCGCCGCGGTGGAAAATGTACAGATAAAGGATGTGAAATAATGAAATAACGTGGGAAATATAAATTGAGGCCTTCAGACTGACAGAGAAACAGCTTCCATGTCAATGGAGCATTTAGAAAAAGAGAAAAAAAAACGGCAAAGCGAAGTCAGAGGTGAAAAATGAATCAGAGGCAGAGTGATATCAAAATGTATTGCCAGAAATATCAATACGTTGACGGAGTGGACGTGTCCGTGGCGGCTTCGCTTGCTGTTCAGGAAATGATTGTTTAGACACACGCTGTTAGTTTAATAGACTGCCTTTAAAGTGATAAAATCATCTAAGGTTAACCCAGCCTGTGTTAAAGGCGGACGGTGACAGAAACATTGTGCAAAAAAACCCAAAAACCTTATTCAGAAATCACTTTATTCCCAGACATTCACATTTGAACAGAGATAACATTCTAAAGCACAAAATCACTTAATTATATAGGAAAGGAAATGTCATCTACACACTTATGAGAGATTTCTCCCACTGTAGCACTGATATTTGCAGATACACACACACAAGTGCAACCCATTATGGCGATGCTGACCGGCGTATCAATCATATATTTGGTAATCACGGATATTATTACCTCCAAAAAATTAATAAAAAAAAGCAAACAAACAAACCGAACCAAAACAAAAAGCCTCATTGAGTTCATCTGTATGTAGGGAGCAGATGGGGGAGGGATCGTTTCCGTTTTGGGTGGATTTATTTATTTATTTACTCTGATTTATTCACATTGCAAGGACATTTTCAGTATTTTTTTGCCAATTTCTTAAAAAGTAATACATCAATGTCATTGAAAAATACCAGACATATTTATCCCATGACAGACAATCAATAGGTGCAATTTGGTCTGGATTCAAATAAACTACTTTCTTTATGACAAATAGCAAAAAGTCCTCACTGTTATTTCCATTCCAGTCATTTCTTTGACTTTTGGGCTTTTGCTGGCTCATTGGTCACAATGTGGACGTTTAAATGCTCACCCCTGTGTGTGTGTGTGTGTGTGTGTGAGTCTGTTTTGCCGTTTGTGTTAGTATTCCTTCTATTGCCCTTGATGATGGTGCTGACCTGACCTAGGGGGGCCCATCTCTCAGGGTTGGGGGGCCACCGGTCCTAACACTTAGTTCTGAGGAGTGGAACATTTTGGAGTATTAAAGGTTTTCTTGTAGAAATAACATTTATGTGCCTTTTAGAACCACAGGTGCGCGTCGAAGAAATAAACACAATGTTTTTCTTAATGAGACATTAATTAAAAGTAGAACACGGTTTTTGTAATCTTTGAAGAACAGTACAAAGTTGTGTGTATTTTCACTCCTTCAGTGGATTGCAAGCAGATGGGAAGCTCTGTGGTAGCTTCTACCAACACACGCACACACACCCACACACTGCACTGTCGGCCACAGCTGTGATATTTCTACCTTGCGAATACCGATTGTGATAATTTTTTTTCCTTTCTTGATTCGAACAAAACCCCCAGAAATTCATTTTTTGAATGCTTCTTGATTAATCCTGAATTTTGCCCTGACCGGTTCCACCCCATGCTAAGTTAACGTGGCAGCCTTTGGACAGGTCTGCATATTCTCTGCTTGGAGGCTGTAAATATGGAGCCTGTTCCAAAATAGATAAACTCTGTCCACCGGTAGTGTTTACACCGGGCTTAAGCCTTGACACGTGTTTTAGAAATGAACATCTGCTGTGACCGGTGATAATCCAAAAGGCAGCTCATTAAACAGCCCAGCGTCTCAGATAAGACGTACAGTATGCCTATATTCTCTCCCAGCCACGATAATCTGGAAACTGATTTCCAATAACATGCATGGGTCTGAACCTTTAATCCGTTTTAGAATAATGCCACTTATCTGCTGTGAAACATTAAGAAAGCTCTTTTCTCAGGTTAGGTTCACGCTGACGACACCAGTGAGAGCTTTAATCATTCAACGTAGTGTCAGAGGCAGCGTCCGCCCTATTTATCTGCAAAATCCAGGATATGGATTCTGTGTGCTGGGAGGTTTCATTTTGCGAACATCACATGACACAACTGTGGATTTTACACAATGAAAAAACTCGTCCTGTTTTTTCAGCCATGACGTTTACATGACTTTATAACTGTAACTCCATGATTGACATCTGTTATGATTACCATCGCACTAAATCATTGCTGTGCTCAAATCATTCATGTCAACACACCAGCTGCTGTGAAATGTGGATTGGATTTACAAATTAATAATTTGGACATTCTAGGTTGCCATTCATGATGATTCAACTATCATGGGACGATGTGCCAAACAGACAATTTCCCATGTGACTTTGACTGTCTTTAACCAACGTCATAGCAGAGAAAAAAGTCAATCAGGACCAATGTGTTCATACAGATTAAACATCCCTCCTCTGCCCTCAAATTAGGTCATTTGCAGGATTTTCTTTCTAAAAAGTGCTTAAATCGTCAATTTTAAGAATTCCATCACAAAGTGAAACTCCTACAAAGCACACAGAAACCTCTACAGGAATGTTTCCAAACTTCAAATTCTCCTCCTGCATTTCAAACACACCACTAAGCTTGTAAATTTACTTCCTGCATGGGCCCATATAGATGGAAATGTTATATATTTCCGACGGCCTTGCAAACTGCTGGGTAGTAAACGTTCATTTGCTCGCATCAGTATAAGGTGATGTTGTTTTGATCATGTCTTGTGAATGTGCCAAAGTTTACGATCCGGATGTACTGCATAAAAACATAAATTTCCTCACCATTTGCCACCTGCAGACTTGTAAAAAGTGCCTGTCTGTTATTCAGCTTCTATATAAAAGCTTTTTATAGAAAAGAATCCGCCTTCAGTATTTCAGCTGAATCCTGATCGATAAACTTTCTGTTGTTGTTTCATGGTATTCGTCGAGTGATTGTATAACAGTGTATCCTCACACATTTCTCAACTTAGCCGTGTGTGTGAACTGTGAAATAGGGTTTAGCACTAATTACTCCATTTGGCTGCAGTTTGAAAATTGCTATAATTAGTAACATAAGTTTAGTTTTTTTAGTATTGTGATTAAACTATAATACATCGTCATTTGAAAAGCTCAGAATCGTATTCAAATGATTCATAACCACATAAATGTATGCAGTAATCACCGTCATTATCTATCTTTATTATGTCAATGACCTGTAACCTGTTGCATAGCGGGCCGTATTTTTAGTTCTTCATTATTCATGGCCCAATTCGATGTGATTTAGTATTTTGCAAATAGATTCCCACCTCTCCTCCCTCTGTACTTTTTATGACTTGAACGGAGTAGTTGAGAGTCAAGTGAGTTGAATTTTTTTATATTCATGAGACCAAAATAACAGTCTATTGCGCTGTGAGCCTGTGGGGGGAAAATGGAAAAGAATAACATAACAAACCCAGACAGAGAGCGCCACATCACTGTGCCACCACCACTTCCAATCTGTAGCCGGAGATGAGTATCTGACTGGTCAAAGAGCCTTCCCGTGTGCCGGAGTCGTCCTTGGAACTATTTAATCACAACATGGACCACCGTGGCAAATTGTCGCTCTCTGATTGGCTCGTTCTTGACAGCCGTGACCATATGGTGGGAAGTGATATACCTACCTGTTATCTTCCCGTGAGTGATGTCTCCAGTAAAAATGATTACTTCATTTAACCACGCATTATTCGGTTGGCGAGGGGTTGGAGCAAAATAAAAATTTATTAGGCCGTCGGGTGGTAAAGCACAGCACATCAGCTGGGCCTCTGCAGTGCTCGTGTCATTGTCTCAGAGAAAATCGTAATCGTAAAAAAATCAAACTTAGAGGAATACTGAAGAAAATATTTATGGTGTGTGATCTGTCTGCAGCTGTTCAACGTGTCGAGGTTTAACACGGTGCCATGCACACATAATATGGACGCTCCAAACGGAATCCATATTTCTGGGGCAATTTCACTATAGGAAGTGAAAAAAAAAAAGCTCATAATTGAGAAAGTGATGTGTTTAGTGATATTTGCCAGACAATTGTAGAGTGATAAAGAAATCACATTTTCACACCAGGAGCCGTTTGGAAGAGGCAAGGCAAGGCATTTAGTTAAATGTCAGCCAAAGAAATAAACAACCTCCATGATTCATTTCACATCCAGTGACCATTATTCATTAACGCTGACTGACATGCTATGATTAGGACCGGTTGCGTATCCTGACTTAACAAAGTCACAAATAAATGTCAATAAATGATCTCTGGCACCGGAAAGCTCATGTTAAATGATGGCAATATGGAATATCATTTTGCAATTACCATCATGCGTGCCAAACGTGAATTTGAAAATACATGTCAGCGCTTAGTTGAACCATTAAATCACCAAATTTAATTCTGTGCTTCATTATGCTCGCGCTTTTAACGCCGAACTATAGGGATTTTTACGACACCCTGTTGTGCACGAACACAGGTGCAGTATTAACTTATAAAATTGGCTTATCGTCTCAGATAAGTGAATATCCAGGACTGTTCTTAATTTACCAAACGACGTGTGGATATCGTACTCAGTAAACCGAATATTGGAAATAGCGTGATATCGTACCAATCTGCCACGTTAATGAGAGAGGAATCATGCAGGGCTCCCACCGCCATAATCAGCGGGAAGAACACGCGTGTTTGAGAGGATCTTATGGTATAATTATATTAGAGAGAGGCTTATTTAAATTAAATATTCAAAAGGCATACCGGGTCTCTACTGTAGCTGGAACTCTGGAGCGTTCCCTGCTGCCATGCCAAGCCACAGATGTGTCATTGTGCTGTAATCAGAGTTGTTGACCTTGTTAGCAGGGACGACAGTCTGCCGTAGGAATTATGAAATGCCACGAAAACCTCGTTCTCCTCTCCACTCAAAGGTAAATTCTACAAACAAGCTTTTAATTCACTGTCAAGGTGCTCTGATAAGTGCAGAGCGAAGCTGACATGTTTGCTGATAGAGTGGAAAAACACACCGCGTACTGCATGCTCAATTCTGCATTGTCGCTTTTGATTCCCTTATCACTCAGCCATAAATCAGTGGCGCTAACCGCCGGGCCGTGACTGACATGGGTTGTTCCAGACAGATCCACATACTGTACTTACTGTTTATTTGTGATGTGCATGATAAACGGCACACTCTTGTTTCGAGCGATCTTTCTTTCCTTTTTTACATTTGTTTGCTTACAAGATTGACACACACAACTCATCTCGATGTATTCCTTTCAAGTTGCATAGTGTGAATATGTGTTGTGAACAGAGAAGCCCATGAAATCAGGCATTTTTTAAATCTGTTTGAAAAAAACATTCAAATGTGGAATTTAGCTTAAATATATAAATTATGAGCGCTGCAACGCTTTCTCTTTGGTTTACTCAACAATAAATGGGTTACTAATGTGAAAAGGCCATTATATTGATATTTATATTAGTTATATTGGTTGGTTACATTTTACATTATATTGTGTTATATTATGTTGTTCTATATATTCTGTGCGTCTTTTATCATAATTTTTGTTGTTTTGTTATTGTTGGTGTTGTTAGCCTCACTTTGCTATCTATCTATCTATCTATCTATCTATCTATCTATCTATCTATCTATCTATCTATCTATCCGCATTCTTGAAATAAACCTGACCCACATGGCTTACATTTGACTCAAATACCAGAGTTTAAGGGGTTAATGACAGAGTTGCGATGCTTTTGCATTACACCCAGGCTGCAACAAGTGCATTTCATCATTCTGGGACCAAGCAATTAATGTCGCCCCGCTGGGAGCTTTTTCTAACGAAGCCTTGTCTGACACATAAAAGTCTACCTGCACCCACATAAGATACACGTAGACAAAGGGGAGGCTTTCAAGTACCCTCGAGCGCTCCTGTAGAACCGGGGCTACAACACACACTCATGGTGGCTCACTTAAAAGGCTGTCTTTGTGTGTGTGTGTGTGTGTGTGTGTGTGTGTGTGTGTGTGTGTGTGTGCATTTCCTGGCTGTGAATGTAAGTCACTGTGGCTGTGAAGCAAAGGGATGTGCAGCTTCAGCAAACTCCTCCTGAATATGTTAGACATTTGTTATGTTCATCAGGTGGAAAACTGAACGCAACAAGTTTGTCTGTGACTGTCTGAGGAATACTCATGAACACATGCACACAAACATGGAATAACTGGTGGCCAGCGCCCCCTGTTGGTGGAGGTATTGCATGTGTTAGAACCGTGTATATACCGTGCACTGTGTATATGTATGATGGATGTACAGTAAATCCCCCGGTCCATCCATTTGTAGCCTGTCCTCTTTTCACACTGGCATATCTATAGAACAAGTACAGGGCTAGACTGGAGACAGACAGGGACATAATCTCATCATCTACTAGAGAGCAGGGGTTTTCAACCGGTGGTCCCCCTGATGGTCTGTGGAGGTGGTCTGTGACAATGACTTCAGTGATGTCATTTTAATGCCAGAAGCAGTTAAAATACTTGATTGTTTTAATTTGGTCACTCTTTCCTCATTTGAGAATAATCAAATCTATCAATAGATTCATCATTTTACAACTCCCAACCTCTGAGAGAGTGGATTAAGATAGCTAAGAGGACATCTTTTTCTCAGCCCCTTCCCCCTTGATCCAAGGGCCAGAAAATGCTGAAGATAAATAATTAGCCTGCACAGTAACACATCACTCAGAAAGTCTACAGCAAAATCAAGGAGGGGCTGCGATGTGAAGTAATGATAATTTTTTTTTTCTTAACTTCAAATCATTAGCATCAGATAGAGTTACCAGCGTATCTCCCTCTGTGTTGTGTCCCAAACATATTTGTATTCCTGACCATGCGTTTTATTTGTTTGCTCTCCTCCCTTCGCTTTAATAGGGCTCCTAATATCAATTACACTGAGGACTGCCTGATGTCTGGGCCTCTGTGCACTCGGGAGAGATCAGAGTCAGGAAGAGCTCTAACCTCTAAACACCGCGTTTCTAATTGCTCTGACATTGCTCATGCCATTGCGCCTCATTTGTATGTTCAGGTGAAGGAGCAATTTGATCTAATGCATTGACACAGATCATTTCCCCGCACCTCTTCTCTCACACCTCAGTTCATCAGCCGAAGGTGGACGGGCAGAGGGAGTAATACACTGAACCCATCTGTTCATCTGTCACACGCTCTCTCTTCGCAATTTATAGCACGTCTATTTGTTGAAGTACCTTGCCTCCCACCGAGGCCCTGAGAGAAGCCGCACAAGTGAACACATCTCACATCGGTTTCACAACCCATGAAGCAGATTTGATGAGTCGAGCGCCATCGTTTGTGATGGAGGCTTCAGGTGCAGTCTGGACTCGTGGCAGTCAAGGCCGCAAATAGAAGACACTTAGAGTCGTACTTTAGTTCAGCCCACCGTCTGAGCCTCAGGGGAGCCTCCACAGAGGGCATCCGGCAGCTACGCTATCTCTCAGGCGTCATCAGGCATCTTCTAGCAGCTCAGTCCATGTCAAACGCAGCCAAAAGACACCACGAGTGGCTCATCCCGCATCACCCAAAACCAGCGGGGCCCTTTGATCTACTTATCAGGTTCAATTGATTCGGATTATGAAAGCTTCTTTATATGCGCGCACACACACACATATTTTATCCAGCGGGAAGCCAAAATCTGTACCATCTGACAACCTCTAAAACAACTGCTGATTAACAGCAGAAGGCCAGCCAAGTCCCTCTGTGAGCCAGATCAGGATTCACCATTGCTCTTATGGCTGACATATGGTAATTTTTTCACTTAGCATAAATTAAAGCGTGCTTCACTTCTGTGGCTTGAGGGGGGGTCCCCTCCTATTGGAAAAACAACAGCACATCATGGACAGTTTTACAAAAACAAACTTTAAACTGTGCTATCTGCAGTTATAACAGTAATATGATTTACCTGCTGTTTCAATCCCAGTAGTTTTAACAGTTTTTCTTCTGATCCGGACAAAATTGAGCATATTTGTTGCCTATCATAGGATAAATGTCTGTTTTTTCGGGCAGGTTCGTGTATTTCTTTTGTAGAAATTGGCAAAAATATCAAAACATTCGATCTCACAATGTGAGAAACCATTAGAAAAAACTCCAGGTTTGAGATCAGCATCACGATTTAATGGATTCTTCCATGTTCCTCTCTCTATTCTCCCACAGAATTTGATTATAATCATAACAATTTAGCCAAGCTCACACACGGACAGAACACAATGGTGAGCAGGCAAGAGGTTTTATCAAATCAGGCCTATAAAAACGGTAAAGCTGATAAATGTCATCATACTAACATAGTTCTTAAAGGTACCATGCATTTTTATTTCATACATTCTCATTCAGCCAATCAGTTTCCTTACCCTTTCATCAGTCTGTTCATCATTTCATCTTTCCACTCCTCGTCATTCTATCCTACAGAAACGCTTCCCTGGTCGCAGTAAGTGAATGATGAAACGCGTTGACAGATGCGATGCTCCGTCCCAGCAATGCATGGCACATACATTTGGAGTGACAAGCTGCCGCTCTGATTTAAGCTAATAAAAAATAACCTCCATTTTGCCCCAGAGCTGACATATTGCAAATACGGATGCAGGAGGAGTAGCAATTTATTTCTTCACAAGAGGTCACTTGTATATTTAATAATTCATCCAGCATATGTGCAGATGTCAGTTACCGTACTTTGATCAAAAACTGGCCTGTCTCGGGCTGAACCAACCGCTTCCAATAACGTTTTTGGACTCCAGCACACACCTGTCATGAATGTGACACGCGGCTCGTCCTCCCATCTTCTTCACTTCACTCTGACACGGTCATTTTACAGAAAAAGAAGTTGGCCTTAGTACACAGAAGATGAGAAATGAGTCGGTGAAAAGGAGCGATTAGTTTTTAATTCTTATCTGGCATTACACCCTGCGGCTGATTTTCCTTGCCGGACAAGTTTGTAGTCCAGATTTATTTTCTTTCAAGTTTACTTATTGTAAACTTTAGCTTTATAGCTCAAATGAGAAGAAAATACTCCCCAGCCTTCACCTGTAAAATGGGAGAAACTTCAATGCAAAGAAAGGCCGCTTTTTACAACCCAAGAAAAATAATGAAAATACCAAATAAAGAACTGAGCAACGACCCAGCGACAGGATTAAAATGGAGTAATGCGTCACACTCTCTACAAAACTCATTGTATTTTTGATGAATATGACCCAATAACAGGATTTCAGTCATTTTGATTATCTGCAGATATTTGCAGTCATTTTTGTGCCACCTGGTACTTGAGAACCACTGATTAAATCTCAGACTCTGTGAAGGAGCCAACTGAGTGGTGCACGGTGACTTCCTGCAAGAAAAATACATGAGTGACCCACGCAACGAAATCCTTTGAGTTTAATTGGAACTTTTCTATATTAATGTCAGACTTGGGAGCAGGCCGACATCATGCTACATTACTGATGCTTTTCTCTCTCTCTCTCTCTATCTCTCTATTTGCGTGCATGTGTGTGGTGATGTGTGTGTGTGACTGATGAATAAACGAAGAGGAAAATTAAATGACAAAAGCTGCTGTTGCTTCTCCTTAATTCACGCCATCACACTTTTCTCCGCTCCGCGTAAGAATTAGGAATGCTTTAGGTGTTCAGAAAGCCGACATGTAAAACAACACACACACATACACACGCACCCACCACACGACGCTCTGAGAAATATTCCACATGTAAGAGAAGTAGATTAGAATGAAGTAGCACAACATAAACTCAATAGTGGTTAGGCAGAGAAGATTCACACACACACACACACACACACACACACACAGATTTGGAGTTGTCCTTGTCTAACAGCCAGGTCAGTGTTAATAGGAACATAATTAGAAGGTAAGTGAACAAACATTTCCCTCCAGCTGGTAAATGGTAGTTCCATGATAAATTTATGTCTCCATGGAAACAGCCTGCACCAATACATTATTGAGGATGATCGATCTATCTACACATACCACGATGGACATCACTGAGCTGTCAGTTAAGAATCTTGGTTAACTAGGAAATAACAGATTGTGAACCATAGTTGGAAAACCATGAACCTGAGCTCACGGCAACACGGCAGTGATGAAAAATAGATTTGATTTTTATTTGGATTCGGTGTCGCATGGTGATGTTATAACGATGACAATGATGTTGTGAATATGAGTATTAAATTAAATCAAATTAAATTCATTTTAATCTATTCAGTAATCACCGGGTGCTTGCCCCACTGTGTTGAAATCTCCATCTCAGTTAATAAGACAAACTGCAGATAATTTTGCACTTTTTCTTACTATTCCTAAAATATATGATATCATTTAAATGTCCATAAAAGCAACCGTATGTTTCTCATTATCGAATGGATCCTATAGATTGCGTCATTTTGGGCTGTTGCACCCTGCACCCCGTAAGTGACACTACAGACGGCACTGTGTGATGAATGTAAGGATGCTGCAGCGCCCCCTGTTGGTGCTCCTCAGTCAAATCTGTAATAAGTCAATAATGTAACAATGTGCACTGTAACAGTAAGCCAGCAACAGATCATCATAGTAACAAACAGCAATGATGTGTCATTGCAAAAGAATAGAAATGACTACTTTATGAGTAAAATAATTTATTCATCCTGATCCCACACCCCAGCCCTGTTGGTGGCACCCTCGCAGAATCTTCCCAAGGAACTCTGGTGTGCTAACATCGCAGCGGGCAGCCCATCAGCCTGCCAGCTTTTGCTGGCGATCATGTTGCTTTTTTTCAGCTATGAGAGGCGAAAAAAGCTCCAATAAAAGAGAGAGACTTAAATGAGCATGAGGAGCCTTTCCATGGCGACAGCATACGAGATGCCATTTTGTATGAACATATGCTGGAACATACCTCCATCCCCCTAAAAGAATCCGAAGGGAGATAAAGCACACTTGGACGCAATTCAAAATGAAGTTATTCAACAGCCTCAATTCAGATTCCACTGATGTCCTTGGATATTACAATGTTCCCAACAGCAGTGGAATGCATTAAAAGATGTATTTCTTCCACTGAACATCCCAATTGAACGTCTCCAGGGATACCGTTTTGACTGAGCGTGAAACATGTCAGGATGGCTCTGCATTCAGGCACAACGCAAAGAATTATGCCCGGGCTTTATGATCGTCCTCTGTGCCATCAGGTGTGTGGGTGTGTGTGTGTGTGTGTGTGTGTGTGTGTGTGTGTGCTTGCCTGTGGCTCACAGAGAAATGAAAGAAACGATGGAGATGGTTTAAAAATGGCACAAGTGTGAGAGGAGACAGCAGGGCCAAAATTGGAGGACTATATAAGGCAACCAAAGACATGTACAAGAGGGGACTCGACCCTAAAAATACCTTCTTAATTATATCAGTCCATTCGATGGCCCTGAAATTGGCGATAAGTCCTCACAATGTCACAGTGAGGACGTTTGAGCAGTGACCCAGCCTGCGCTCAGTCACCCTACACAAAAGCTTTTTATTTATAATTGGTTGGACAGGATTAAGCCCCATCACCCACAGGCCCTCTGATTGACTGAATGGCTGTCAAAAATACCATCTCTGCTCAAGTTTTATCAAATGAATCGTTGCCCATCAGCCTTGGCGTTCACGCTGTGATGTTTCTGCCGACTGTGACTCAACCCTACGTTTGTGGTTCCTCCGTCAACAAACTTGTAACAGACAAATGACTCATATGGGGGATTGTGGCTCCGTTAATTCCTTTGATTTGTGTAGGGACGTGGCTGTGTATGAGTCTACCAAACCGTATTATCTCTGAGCCAGGGAGGTTATGTATGTTTGTTAGCATAGACAAGATTACATTTTCAATGGACCGCTTCAGTCCGATGCAATATTATGTCAAAGACAATATCCCCTATTCAACACCGATAATAATGATAATTTAAAGTGGCATGGAGAGCAGGTTTAGCAGCTGTTAGCGAAGACGGATGCAAGATGTCTGTTGTGACTGTTTGCTGTGATCTCTGCAGAGTGCTCACTCATTGCTCCAGCTCTGGAGTTTACCTCTCCCTCGTCTGATTTTATTGACACAAATAACTGTGCTCATAGTTTGACTTCACGCCAGTCTGATTGATGAAACATTAAAACTGACGACAACAGCACCTCGAGACTGGTAATTAATAATAAGGTGGAAATACAAAATGCATGATATTCATATTGTCTAGACCGATGGTTGTCAAACTCACACAGGTGGTAAGGAAACAGCCTCGGTGGTGGCTGATTGTGATACTCAGTACTGTTATGATACTGTTAGTGTTACCATAACAATGTGTCAAAACACTCACTGGCCTCACTGCCCAACAGCTTAATAAACCAAATAATGTACTTTACACTTCATATTCTAGCAAAATACCACACGCTGGAGGCATTTTTCAAAAGAAGCACTTACATGTTATGAATCAACATGTTTCGTACACTCCTCCAGCATCACACTGCACTATTTAAGCACGTTAGAATATTTTGATGATGTGGGTTGGAATACAATGAGACAATCTAATTCTAAGCTCTTTCCAATAAGGTGTGCCGCCTTATTTTCCACGAGGAAGAGTCCATTTTCTCCACTGTATCTATTAATATGGCTTCTTCAACTTCTGACTGAATATTACACTGGATTGTGCCTTCGCTGCTCCTCTCCTTTGTTCTGTGGATGCTGGGAGCATAACCCTGTATGACCATCAACTATGTACACACATTCTTCTCCTTTTTGCAGGACATTTACACTTTTTTACCCTCTGTTGACTGTAAATGGTTTCCTATGATAAATCTGATCAGTTAACCAGACACACAACATGTTCATGGGGAATTTAGTGATAGTGTACATGTCAATTCCTACCAACATTATTTTTATGGGCCATATAAGACCCTCTGTCAGATTTGATTAATTAGCTGCTTGTCCTACTTATCAGAGTAGAGCTTAATTAAACTACTTATTTGCATTAGCACGCAATGGCCTTTGATTAATACCCCATGATAAGAAGTGGAAAAAAAGGGGGGGAAAAAATACATCTGTATTTGAAATCTGAAATTTTGAATGATCATTAGCTCAGTCCCAATGATTTCCAGCAATCTAAGTGTGACGGGTGCATTTTTTTAATTTTTTTTTTTTAGCTCCAATCAATGAGGGCATGATGTAAATCATTGGTGCGAATGACACAACGTGTTCCAAAGATGAATGGAGAAAGTTAATAAACCTAAGTAACGTGGTTTGTAAGGGGAAAGCTTCAGAATGGTGACATCTAAGCGATAGCAGCAATGTTTGACACTGTATACAAAGTAATAAATTGCCTGTCAAACACCTTGATATCCCACCTACTATTTTCTGCCTTACATGAGTCACCATTCAACCTTGTGAAGTGTATTTATTTTCCCACTGTGTCTTTCTGAGTTATGAGCTCCATTCTGATTTGGAACAGTGAAGAAATGCAGCACGACCTCAAGCACAGAGATGGCACCGGGCCTGAGCCGCCGGTGACCGGCTCCACTGCGGAGAGTAATTAAACAGCAGCTTTGTTTTCACCAAATCTGGCATCCTGCGGGCAGTTCCATGACAATTTATTTACTCATTAATGTACATAAATAGATAAATAACCCCACAAAATAAAGAAATAAAAAATATCGTGTCTACTAGAATATAACAGGATGGTACAAACTGCTGACTATATAAACATAATTTGACATAATCCATAATAATTTTGGAATAGCAAGCAAACCATATTACAATTCTGTAATTCTAGTATACTAGTATTCCGGTATTCTAGTATTCTATTGTTCTAATATTCTAGTATTCTTGTATTCTAGCATTCTATTATTCTATTATTCTGTTATTCTATTATTCTAGTATTCTAGTATTCTATTATTCTATCATCCTAGTATTCTATTATTCTGTTATTCTATCATTCTAGTATTCTATTATTCTATCATTCTGTTATTGCAGTCCATTTGTAGTATTTTATTGACCCGTTGACCCTGTTAGTAGTAACAGATGAATTTGTTATCATCTGTAAATTATGCCTTTATCACAGAGAGATTGCTGAGCTGCATCTCATCATTGGAGGGCTGGATATCATTTCTAAAGGCAATGATGTATCTGTGTTTTATCATCATCCTCCTGTGGGGATGAGAGCCACATTAATATATGCATTTAACAAAGGTGGTGATGCTAAGCCAACGTTTGAGTAACAGCAGAGAATTATGAAAACAGGAGAAAGGACTCGGGGCCCTTTGATCGGATTACAGTATTTACCCGGCGACGTGTTGGTAACACAGGTGTCTCATCCACTCCGCAGCCTCTGAAGTCTCCTCTATCATCCCCTCTAATTATAACATTGTTAATTAACTCCTTCCTCCAATCGGGAAAGTAAAACTTTTTAACTCTGTACTTCACAGCACAGCCAGATTAATGTTGCAAATCCTGCGAGTGTACAGATGACACAGGCATTGTTCCAGGCGGTGCTCTCTGCGATCCAGCCCTTACTTCAGACGCGACCCCCGTTTTAGAAATTTATTAGGGGATTTGTATTTCTAATGACACCTGGGCCCTGCTACTAGAGCAATGTAAATAATCCCATCACAGAGCCCCTGACTCATCAATGACAGGCTAATCCCTTGTTTAAGGCAGTTACACCGACCCCTCCCATTAATACTGCCTTCATAAAGACTCAGCTTAGCATACATTATGGAGTCATAATATGACGAACGCTCGCAGACAACTTGAGGAACCTCTCCCAGCCTGCACTGGTAAGAACATGTCACCTCCGCTGGCTTCATAAAGGTTTCTGCCAGCCTGCGTCACAGCTCTCCGTTCCAATACGGGAAAAAAAAAAAAAAAAGGAAAAAAACCTCTCAGCTCGGCAGTGGGATGGAGTCAGAGCAGTAATTAGACCAAGCCAAGCCAAGGGGATTTAGTCCTTGGTGTGAAATGTGAAGGCGAGTGGAGGAATCATGCACAAGAACTATGGTCTTGTCAAGGCTTATGCTATTTCATGGAATGTGACTCGGTAAAGCAGCTCCTAAGGAAATCGCCCAACAATAAACTTGCAAAAAGTACAAACATCACTGAGCAAAGCTTCAACTGTCAACTCCACAAATATACCGTCACTCTAATACACACTTTATTTAAACACTCGCAACGTATCCGTGGGTCTTATTTACTCTGTATGTTTATTATTTCTGCGTGTAGAAAGTAGAGCCATCGAATGAGCTGTAATGGCAGGAGTGTTTTTGATGGAATGGACATAAAGACTGAGATGTAATCTAGATTACATGCTGTGTTTTATGGAATCTGATGGTTATCACGTGACAAACAGACTGGCTGGAGGAGTCACGGGAGGATCTGATGAGCACAAAGTAATTAAAAGATCATACGCATATACCGTTTGACCCAATTGAACACCCAATTGAACACTTATGGGAGATCTGAGAGCAACGTGTGGATGCTGATCATCAAAGAGAGTGATTGAGATACTTTGATGAAAAACAGAACACAGTGACATGTGACTCTTGTCTCTATACTGTCATTATGTTGTAGATCAAAACTTAGAATTGAAACCAAATGAATGGCTTTGATGTTGTTTTTATTAGCCACTAACATGTGTGAAGCAAACACAGTTTAAAACATAGCCAGATTTCACACTGCAGGATTACTGCACATCATCAGAGCCAAACAGGGCAACATTTGGCCTGACATTTAAAAGAGGAAACAACGGTAAAAAAAAAAAAAAAAAAAAAAAAAAAGTGTTCAGGTCTTCAGATGAAGGCATGTTGTTGTGTGACACATAAAATCTGGGCTGTGCTTTATGAATGATCCCTGTAATCTCTAAGAACGCTGATCTCCAACCCATTCATCAGTGAGACTCCGTCCAGTCGCTTTCCTATCCTGCTAGGTAATTAATTGCTTTCACCTGGCATCTGAAGATGCTCTCAGCAACCTGAGATATGAGGTGAAAGCAATTAATTACATGGCCGGAAAGAAAAGCTGCAGGACGGAGACTTAATGAGAACTCCTCTTTTAGGAGAACGCTGTTCCATCCCTCCAGTTGACAACCACACTCTTGTACAATTATGCTAATGTGTCAGCAGTTGGGCAACACGGTGGCCTGATGGTTGGCCTTGTTGCCACACAGCAAGAGGGTCCTGGGTTCGATTCCCGGGCTGACTTTGCATGATGTGTTGAATTCCTCTTCTTCCGGTCTCCTCCCACCTCCAAAGATGTGCAGTATAGATGACATGGAGTCCCTAAATTAGCCCGTGAATGGGAGTGTGATAGAGTTGGCTATCTGCCCTCTGATGGACTGGTGATCTGTCCTGGGTGTGCTCTGACTTTCACCTGATGATCTCTGGGATAGGCTCCACGCCCACCCTGACATGGATGAGCGCTATAGATAACAGCTGTCACCCTATATGTCAATAACAGCTTTTTTGAAAAACTAATAAATTGTTAATGCTCAAGGCCAAAGGTGAGTGAAAATACATCTGATTAATGTGGCTGAGAGATGAAGTATGATAAATTAATGAATTACATTATTTCAGTGTATAATTCATCCCACTTGATAAAAAATACAGTAACCTGAGGTCAACCAAGAGGAAGTGGAAAGTGGTTCAAAATCTCCCCGGTGATGTATTGGAGATGTTCTAGCAAATTCACGGCACGGCGCTCTGTATTCATGCTGAATTTGAATCAACCTTTAAAGTGTTGAAAAGGTATGTTTTAATGGCTTTTTGGGTTCATCTGTATGCGTTTGCATTGAGCGTGTAGGTGTGTATTAGAAGTCAGCTCTCCCTCACACGATGGGACACACAAAGCACCACAGTGAAATAATTGGACACAATCAAACACAATGGCACAAAACCACAAAAATAGACGCAAGTACAAAAGAGAGCGAATAATGTTTTAACACAGGAAAGAAACGCTGCTGCTGATGCTCCTGTCGGGTCCGTCTGATTTAATGTTTCTTATTTTCGTATGATGTCATAGTACGACCTGCAGCCATGTACACGCTCCACCAGGCTCACACTTTCCATTACATTCCTCTCCGTATTTATTATTTAATGCTGTATTATTACACAACATTACCGCACTCTCATCCCGGACGATAATCTTTGCATTATCCGGTGCATACCTGAATGCACATTTAATGCATTTTGAATGTGTCTGTGGGCGTGTCCGGTTGTGTACATCCTTCCTCTGTACATAAATAAATCAGAGCTGCTGTTGATTTTACCAAGTGGAAACTAAACTCCTCCAAAGTGATTGCTTTTTCATCGCTGACACACATAAACTTTTTGCAGTTTTTTTCCAAGAGGATTTGTAAACATTTTGCCAATTTGAACTCAGACTTTTTTTTTGTATTGTAGGAAAAGAAGCGTACCAAACGGTGACATACCAAACTCATCAAAACACAGATAGCGTCCACGTGTCCACGTATTTATGCCTCAGCTGTCATCTGAACAGTGAACCATAGATCCTCGGTTTGTACAGGATAGAACCCAAACGCCAAACAAAGAGGACACCAAAGCGAGTCTGAGGGACAGGTCTGATATCTGGGACTCATCACCGGTTCGCTGTTCGGGGTTACACGCTGCCAACTCAGTGACCCGATTGGCTCGGAAGGCACGCAGCCTTTTTGGGAGCGATGGTTGACTTCCTCCTGCCCATGCATATCTGGCTCATAAACAAGGCGTGAAGATTACCCACATTCTCGTTTAAGGATTTAGCAAGAAGAAAGGCTGTTTTGGCAGACAGACCCTTTGACTAAGGCTTCCCCTGGGGTTTTCAAAAGGGAGCAGACTTAGCACTTCTACCATTCAGACTTGGCTTCATTACAAATCCCACCGAGAAACTTAGAGGGCTTTTACTACCCCTTTAAAAAAAACCAAAAAAAACAGATAATAAATCTGTGAGACCCTACAGATCCCTTTCCCATCCCGTCACGTGATCACAACGCCGGCCACAACGATCTTTGATCTCTGATCTCCTCGACGGAGAATGCAGGAGAGCCAGTGCAATTATTTTGAATAAGTGAAAACACTTAAAAAAAGATGGGATGAGATGAGTGTTGGCCAGCCTGCGTGCTGTGCAGCCACATAAGACAAAACACTGATCACGGTTTAAAACACACATTTAAAGTGACAATAGGAAAGGCACTCTCCAGTCATCTGAAAGCTTTTACCTGGACGGTCTTGTGGATGCAAGGAACAAAAACCCCATAATTTCTAGCATATTAACCCCAAATGAAATCATATAGAAGCAGGATTCTTGAAAGATGAAATTAGATGTTACAGCCAAGCTACAGATGAGATCACCAGACTATCTATCTATCTATCTATCTATCTATCTATCTATCTATCTATCTATCCATCCATCCATCCATCCATCTATCTATCTATCTACCGTCCATCCATCATCTATCATTCATCTACCACCCATCCATCCATAATCTATCATCTATTTTTTTATTTATCTTCCTTTCTGCAGCATCGTCGCGTCCACTGAGTGAAAACAGGCTCTTTTAAGTCATCTAGCTAGCCTCGTGCTACACGTGTGTGTGTTAAACCAGGTATATCGGCAGCTGATTTAAATAAACATAATACATGCATAATAGCGTCAACGTGGATTTGGTTCACTGTGTGTGAGAACCTTCTATCGGAGCCTCTTACACACGCTCACTACTTTAATACGCCAACCAAAAAGAAAACACGTGTCCTTAAACACAATCATAGGTCGGTTTTAGACGCTGACATTTACTTACAATGAAGCAAGTCTTATTACTAGATTGGCCAAACAAAAATATGACAACCTTTGCGATATTGATCATGACATTTCTCTCTACTTTGCTTTCATAATTATAGCCGTCGAATTAGTCTTTATAAATACCAATGCTTTGTTTTTCCCATTCTGTGGTTGTTGTTGCTAGTAGTAACTACCAAGGTCTTCAGTTCCAAACTCCTGGTGCTGCTTTTTGCCGTGAAAAACACAACACCATCCTTCTGTTGCCCTGTGGGATTTTCTCTCTGCGATGCGAGGAAATGAACTTAAAACATCTTCCCAATATCGGCTGCTTGAGATAATAAGAAAAGCAAACGTAAAAGCTCTCATCTGTGCTCAATTGCAATTATATTATATGGGTCAGTAATGCAGTGGGGCACTCAGGAAATGTATTGAAATGAAATTGTTAATGATTTTGACTTCAAACAGTACATTTGCACCCAGTTGGACTTTCTTTCTCGTTTCCGTCTGAGTGTGCAGTGGGAAGCCAGCAGAGAGCACAGCAGTGGGTTTGTCTGAGTGGGTGACAAATCATCTCCACACGACTCCCCTTTTAAACACATGTTCCGTGTGCTTGGCGTTTCCTCAAATCTAAAATCTGACAGTTCCTCCTATGCTGGCGCCTAAGATGAAAGTTTCAACGTGCGCTGGTTGTGACTGTCACGTATCCAGCACGTTCATTTTTTCCTCTCAGTTTCCACAACGTCCATTATTGCCACATCAATTAGCAATGAATTGGAATCACTTCAGCATCATTGTCGCCAAACACGATTAAGCCACAGTTTCCATCATCACTAAAGAAATCAGCACGACGGCTGTGCCACCTGACAACCCGATACAACAGACAGGAAGGGAGAGAAGAAATCCTCTGTGTGCCGGGTGAAAAAAAAATTAAGATGGATGCACAAATGTACTAACGAGTTTAAAACGCAGGTGAAATGAAAACGAGCTACTTGGGTAATCCAAGTATGTGGTGTTAAGCCTCTAAATACAGCAATTAAATCACAGCCTCACTTAATTAAGGTGATGCTGACCGGAGAGTGAATCCACATAAAAATCCAGTCACAAAAGCAAAACAAAAAGCACCAAAAACCAAAAATGGAAGTCAGATTTTTCATTACTTTCTACCCAGGGAGTTAATTTCTATTGGATTCCAATTATGCACGGACCACTGTCACCTATTTGATGTAGCCTCTTCAAGCTAACTTAACACATGAGAGAACATTAGCGTAAAATTGACACAAATTTTGGAGTACGTCTGTCTGCTGCACTGGGTCTGTGTTTCTATTATTAGTGATTGTTTTTGGATTCCTGTCTGCTTTTTTTTTAATTTTTTGCTATTTTTATGCCATCGTTCCTCTAAACGCTGGATAAAGTGATTGAATCGATTTGCAGCTTTGTTCATTTCATGGGCTGAATGTTCTGTTAACATATTGTAAACAAATTGTAAACAAAACCTGTCGTTTGACAATATAATATTAGATTTTGTTGTAAAAAAACCCCAAATGTGTGGGGAAAAATGTGGGAATGTGGGATGTAACATCACGACCCTGGCAATATTCCTGCGGAGCGATCGCTTTCATGTACGCTACAAAAACAGAACAACAATAGCTGCTTATCACTAAAGATGTGACGGCAAAAAAAAGATAGCGATTGATGAAATGAAGCGAAAAATTGACCAATTCAATTCAAATGTGCGTTTTGAAACAAATCGTATTTGATGGTGAATGACAGATAACAGGACCGATCCCACAGCTTGTGGGCATATCAAGGAGAAGTGTGGGCCTATTTACATCACTCAAGTCTGGGGGTCGGAGGTATTATTCATCAAATATAATGGAAGTTTTACAGCCACAGGCAACATCTGATGACTAAAATCAAGGAATAACATCTGTATGAAGGATATTTTGCTATTAACATTCATTCCTTTATTTCAGTCCTTTTATTTTGTCCTTCATTTCGGTGCTGTCGGCTTGCAGATACGACACTAAGGTCATCTTTTTCAACAAAAATATTCTGTATTTTGGTATGAGTATCTCATTAAAAACATTTTAATTGACAGTTTTCCCTTTTTTAAGAGTCACACTCAATACCAGTTAGAGTCAAGTTCACAGTCAGACAGTAAGAATGCAAAAGTTAATTTCATAGTGCCCTTGTTCATGGAAGCTTTACAAATCGATGAAGGACCTCAGGCCATCAAAGGAAAGACAATAAAACCTTCACAAGCTGAATACTGATTGTTACACGCTGATTTTCTTTTCTCGTCATTCGTCTGTTTGTCTGTTTGTTATGCAGGTTAGCTTGAAAACAACAAGGATTCCGATGAGATTGGGTTTGGCCATATGCTATGAAGATATAAATAGTAATCGGTGAGAATAGCACCACCGTGTGGCCATTTGGAAACCACTTTATGCTTTGGCTCATCAGACTAAAAGCAGTTCTGTGGAAACTCATTTGTATAATTCAAACAGACCTCCTGATATTTTGGTTAAATAGAAATCCGGCCAAAATCCCATTGATTCCACCGTTTTTTTTGACAGCCTGTGCTATTCTGAGGTTCTATTCTATTTTCCACAGCTCTGGAAAACACCGAGCGCCACTCTTAGTGATCTTGCAAAATTTGATGGTGTTTGGCAGAATAGTTGTTGTTCATTATAATAAATTTATGCAGTGATAGCCCGGTGGTTTGACTCCGACTTAAACTTTTTGCAGTGTAGTTCAGTGAAGCATAGTCATAATGACAGGTATTTTAGGTATTCGCCAAAAATGTTGCCTTCCATCAGCTGATCAGCATGACTGTCTTTCACCATGTGTATGCTGATGCCCATCCAGAAGCAAATTAAACAGTTTCAAAATTAGATTAATATAAAATAGATGGATGGATGGATGGGTAGGTGGGTAGGTAGGTAGGTAGATAGATAGATACATAGATATAGTATATAGATAATAATGATAAAAATAATGATAGAAGAAGCATAGAATATATAGAACAACATAATATATTATAACATGATATAATATAAAATGAAATAAAATAAAATAAAAATAATAAAT
>OMNV01002092.1:42230-54219 GCA_900303265.1 Brotula barbata
AAGGGGGGGGTAGACAAGGGAGAGGACGGTCCTTTCACCAGGACATCAGACAGATGTTGGGTGGGTTTGGATTCAGAGGCGTGCATCGAAGCTCACGGGCGGGTGGACGTGCCACGGGCAATACTGGTTAGAAATATCTAAAAACCAAAGTAAATACATCTGAAGTATACAGAGTAAACACATTTCTGGTCCCTGCTTCTTTGGAATCAGACCTGAGAATTTATTTCCTTTTGTATTTTTTTTTTGACCATTTACACACAGGTGCCTAACTGGGATGATCACATGTTTTATTTTAGTCCTCACTTTATGGGCAAGGTCTGCGTAGGATGATGATGGTGTAATTAGCCGGTCTGAATCACACGTCAAGAAACTCAATACAGCTGTAACCTGAGCTCAAATCCGAAGAATATAGACTTTAAAGCATTTGCTCTGGGACAACATGTACTTGGTGTCTTGCCAAAAGGCTTTGGTAAAAGCCAAATTTATCACCTAGCCCCTCCAGTCTAGGAAAAGATGGATAGCAGAAGGCATTTTTGCTGCACTGCAGGTTGAGAATACTGAAGGTAGGATAATATTCTGAATGAACATTACTCAGTTGTAATAAAAAAAAAAAATCCTAAAGAAAGGGTGCTGAAGGACTCTGGGGTGGACGTTCCACTTAGACAGAACATTAATGACAGGTAAAGACGTCAGATTGGCTGAAAAGAATGGAAAAAAAAACTCACAGGAAGATCAAAATCATCATCTTTATATGTTCTCGAACGGCTCAACTTGAACAGCTTCTTACACGTCTCTAGCCCGATTTGTTTTAGAACAGCGATCCCAATGAATCCCGTTCCCGTGCCCCCTGTCCAGGCCTTTGTTCCAGGCTGACAGACGTGCGTTGTTTTTGTAATAAGTGGAACGTTCACAGTTAAGATCGTTCAGTATGTCCTGAATTAGCAGGCTAACTTAAGCTCGCCAACTGGGTTCGTGCCGCGGTTTACTGATCCTCTCTGCCATTCCTCCATGCTATGATGTCATATTAAAGGGTTGTCCGTGCTATGATGTCATATTAAAGGTGTGCAGGGCGCTTGATACACCGCGTAATACTGGAGACACCTACAGCAGGGGGCGCCAGTAGTCATGCCCGTCGCAAGGGAAGTCACATGTTTAAGGACAGTAACTATCTCCCTTCCTATTCTTCGCAACTGCCGAGTGCTACAGTGCCACCCACAGGACAGACTGAGTTATGGTCTTCAGGGAATATAAAAATTTTTTTTTTTTATTCTTGCAAGTTTTGTCCAAATTTCTTCATTACTTTGAGTAATTTCCAAGGTATTTTGTTTAGGTTTGTAGAATTTAAGACCACTGACCCTATTTCACACCACTTTAAATCATTTTTGACACCAAAAACTTTAATTTCTGCACTTAATGATCAATTATCACCAGGACATCAACCACAGTTAGTGAGATAGCGTTTGAAGATACCGACGCTCACGCCCACTTTACTGAAATTTAACGATGGGGTCATTTGTTCTTCTCTGTATTCCACGAACATTGAGGCATCGGCAGCACGGTAAAGATGAAGTTATTCATATTAAATTACAATAGAGACTGTAAGGTATCCGCTCTGTTCATGGTCAGTTCAGTCACGTCTCTCTCTTTATCACCTTCGAATTTTATGCTCGTATCTGGCACCACTGTGTAATAGCTAATCAATATATTGATTGAATGAATTTATGCAGTATCGTATCATTTCAAGAGTCCTGAAATTTTATTTGCTTTGGGAAAGGCGGTGTACTGTGAACTGTCTGCTTTTATTGCGGTGATAAAATGTGCTGTGATATATCGGAGACTACGTCACAACGGGGGAAAGCTTAGGTGTTTGCTTTTGGTCTTCAATTCGTGGCGCATTTTAAAATACGACTCTCCGGCGAGATTAAGGAGGCCAATTAAGGCAGCCTTCATGTGTGTGTGATTGTGTCTGTGTATTTTACTGTGCATCTGTACCGTAATGGTTCCCGTGGGAGCCGTCTTAATGGCACGACAATGCAATTTCTACTATAGATGCTGCCTGATTTACAATGGCTTTTGTGTGTGTGTGTGTGTGTGTGTGTGTGTGTACATTCCTGTACATGTAAACAAATCAATAGGATGGTGGTTTCAAAGAGCAAACATAATTACCGGTGAAATGAATGCAATTGTGCCTGAGCAGTAATTACAATCTACAAAAGTGTAAATGGGACGCTTGCCAATTGACAGAGACTTTAGAATCCATCGCTCATCATACATGTGTCTCACACCGAGAGGCGGCCAACAGATTGGGGACGATCATTGCTATTGATTGGATGAGACGTCTATCTGCGATGGAGCCTGTGTAGATGTTGGCTCCTGGACGTCAGCCGTCCAAATGTGTCCCGCAGATAACGGCAGCACGCTGGGAGTCATGTTTCAGCCTCGCAGGACCGCAGACGGTCTTTCGGCATTTACAGCATCGATTAGACTCTCCTCGACTGCATTTTCTAACTTGACAAGAGGGTCTCTGCGAACGTGGGCTTGGACAAAAGCGGAGGGAGAAATATCCCTCTTTCACCTCAACATCCCATCCTTCTGCTGAATCGCCGCTTTGATTTGTGCCGGCTGGCTCCACGTAGCTCAGGGGTTTTATTAGCTTCTAATAGGTATGTCATTTGAAAGTGACAAATCTGACAGCTATTTTACCCAGGGTGTGCGGCGCCGCTGCTTTAATAGAGCCATCGGTCTGTTTCCTGCAGGAAAGACAGAAGGCACCAGAGGAGCCGTGTCTTTTTGTTGCTTTTTCCTGCTGACTTAATGCGAGCCGCAGTGCAAAAATCTTTGTTCCTCCATGACAGGGGGCCGAGAGGGATTCTGCAACAGTGTCTCCGCGAGGAAGCGAGGGGCGATGCTTCGATTGCTAATCCGGGAGGCAGACCCCACTCCTGCCCCGTTCCTCCCAAATCGCTCCTTACGGCTTGGAGCCAACGCGCCACGGTTTTGTGGGCTGTGCCTCTCAAAGCCCGCACGTAGAGTTGGAGAAGAAAGAAAAAAGGATTCAAACCGTTACATGTAATCAAATGAGGCGTCCTGCCAATCTAAGCGATGCAACGTAATTGTAATGGTAACAATGACTCCAAAGGATGCAGTACTATATTTGGACTCTGCACACTGAGCCTGGACATTGGCTCTGCCACAATTAAATCACACGACAAACAGGACGTTGAACTGCTGTGACGCCACCTGACGGATGATTTATTCATCAGTTTACGCTTCATTCAGTGTGGCCGGGGGTGGTTGAATTCTCTCCTGTATTATTACTATTATTATTATCAGTGCTGATACTTTTATCCTCCTCAGGTGCGACACGGCGGTTCGGCCGCTTCGACTGTTAACGTTTCGCCCTAATATGAGCTAACAAACTACAATTTGGAGTTATTCTGCTTCCGCCAAAACAAGGCAGGGAATAAAAGTCATTGTTGCAGCAAGTCATATTATGGCAGGAATAAAATAATCTTAGTGTTATAACCTCCCTGGCACCGACACAGAGAATTAACATTCCGTGGGAGATGCGCTGCATAGGCGGTGGTTATTCCTGTTGTCAGATCGGCATGGCTGTGAATAATTTCACGTTCCTATTTATGTGTATTATTCAAATTCCTACACGCCGCTAATGTGGCAAGCTGGAAGATTAAAATTCCCAAGATTTGACGAAGGGTCACACTCCGGCTGTCTTTTCACTCCGGCTTGTTTGGCGTTATCTGTCCGGTATGGTGCAGTGGAGTACATCTGCAATGCAGGGGGCTCGGCGGTCTGCCCTCTATTTCACATGTCATTGCCTACCACCTTTCCTTTAACTCTTACTCCAAGCATCTGTCAGTGAGGTTTACCACATGGAGTCAACTGTGCGCCCGGATGCTGGATTACACGCACACACGCGCGCGCACACACTCAGACGCACACACAGGCAGGCAGATCTGTTCTCTCTCCTGGTCGTGATCTTAACACACAAGTGGTAAAGCATTACAGAGGAAATGAAAATTCCCCACGGACGATGACGTCGTCTTTATCAGCCTCGTCGTCGGGATGAGGCTAAAACCGAGTTTGACGCTTTTTAACGCAGTCAAACTGAAGTTAGAGCGTCGAGGGGATGCTGCGATAAGAGCCACACATCTGAGTGGTCATTATGCACGTATATGGCCTCCAGTTTCACTGAAGGGCCGGTGTGTGTGTCCGCGTGTGTGTCCGTGACATACTTTATTCCCATCTCCCCCACGAGTCCTCCATCTCTCATTCCTTCCACCTCCCTCCTATCCCTATTGGTGATGGATCCACATTAGAATTCATCCCTCATCATCCTGCCGAGTTATGACCCAGTAATAGTCAGCCCCTGTGGCCTCGGCAAATGAACAATAAAACCCGAGTCTTGCTACAGATCTATGAAAACAGGAGAGCGCCAGGTGCCAAATCCCGACTTCAACGCGGTCACAGTATCGCACTTGCTTGTCACGTAGGGAAGTAAACAAGGAAGAGGAGATAAGTATTGCTTAATTATTCTTCAACCTTAAGAATATTTTCGATAAGCCTTCTGTCAAAACACGAAGGTTAAAGGGTTTAGTCAAGCATCGTACGGCGTTAGGCTTGTAATATGAACAGGTTTTCTGTCTGTCTTCAGAGGGAAACACACACGTCCAAACTCGTGCATGACTGCACAGATGCAGACACACACAGGCACGCACGCGTGTTACATGCAAATATCTGTCGCACATAAATCATAACACGGCATTAGAAGATGGCGTGTGAGTGACGCGCGTGGTAAATGGCAGGAGCAATGACCCTGTCGGATCTCGTTTTTCACGGTTGCTGTTTTTCACGGCGGATCTGGATTATGATTAGCCGGGCCCGGATGCCACCACATGGGGAGATGTTTGCGAGGCGATGGAAAAGTTGTCGCGGCGCAGAAACCGGTCCGATTGCCGACCGCCCGGGGACTTCGCGGGGATCAATACGGGCGCAGTGACAGTTGTGTACTTGATTAAAAGTGACTGCTACATCTGGCAAGCTCGACCATTACTTTCCCACTCAGAGTCCCCGGGGTGAAAGAGCATGAAGTGACAGGCCATAGTCAGCCCTCCATTACCACCTTTCTGCTGCCCCTCAGGTAGCAGCAGGCTAAGGCAAAAATAGGCTGACGGACGGCCCTGGGGAGGCGAGACAGAGAGAAAATAAAGGAGGCACGTGCTTTCCCATGTGAGCGCGTGCGCGTGCGTTTTGGTGTGTGCGTGTTCTAGAAAATCGCACGTGACGCCCCATGCAGCTCCATGAAGAAAATAGCGCGGGAGAATTTATGGGAGGCGTCGAGAGCGGAGAACGACTCGAAGCACAGGCAGTGAGAGCGTCTGACTCCTGGATGGACAGTTATTGTGCCACCGCATTCAAAAGGAACACTCAAATGTCAGCGATATCGCACTCCTTCACGCGCTATCATCAGGCGGCGGCTTTGTGGGGGATCTAATCTCAATCACGGCGCAAAACGCAAGCAGCGAGTATCAAAGGGAGACTGACATTAAAAGAAGTCACTGTGCTTGATGTTGTTAATCTCTCCGCCAGAATACAAGATGCATATTTGCTATGGAACAGCATGAGACCCATCCACTTACACACAGCGTTTAATAGAGCTGTAATTGATGGGCCACATGTCACCAATGAAGGCTCTGACTACAGATGGAGCTCGTGTGGTGCTAAACAGCTAAAAAGAAGGGCGGAGGTGTTTGTGCCTGCGTGTGTGTGTGTGCGTGTGTGTGTCGGGTGGACTGGCTTGATAGCTTGCGATATCGATGAATATCAAGCACATCGTTTGGGGTATTCATCAAATCATCGTGTGATCTTGGAATCGTGAATTAGGAGACAGCAGACTGAAAAAAGGGTGAGATGAAGAAAAAACAAGGAGAAGAGGAGCTCGTGGATGATTGACGGTGCAGCTAAAAAGACAGACAGATAATGTTTACTTCGTTGTCTGCTTAATGATGTTCACAACAGATGAGGAGGGTGTAGTGCTCTCACACCTGACCTGGTTTATTCTGGTTCAGTCCCCGAAGGGTTAATTTAGCACGTTTGTCTGATTTGTCGAGGCGTAGGTCTGGATAGAGCGGCCACGATGACGCGGAGAGGTGGTGGACTGATCTGGATGAGGTCTGGACCGACTCAGAGACCCTCCATTGATCGGTTCGTTGTTATAGAAGTAGACCGGGCTTAAAGCTTCCGCGTCAGAGCTCAGACATCTTAATTAGAGCCTACGATGCATTCAGGGTCAGAATACGAAATAGGACATTGCAAATCCTTTTCTTTTATTTCTAAAATATTTGCACTTAAGTTTTGTTTTAAGCCCTCAAGCCGTAGAGACACAGTGGAATATGTAATGTTGTGGAATATATGATATATTATTGTTGATGTCTAGTTTTATAATGCCTGTAACCATATTTGTTTTTATTTCATGCAGCAGTAAAATTAATTCCCCCGAACCACTGCACTGTTTTTTGACTGACAAATGGCTTTTAAAGGATCTGTTGGTCCACATTATGAAATATTTATCTCTAAATTTCACTTGTAAATGTCCTAATTCTGTCATTTTTCCACATTATGTCGCAATCTAGTGAACTATTTCCTGTTTTGATTGTGTCACTGGGCGAACGGGTTGCTAATGGAACCAACATGAAATGATAAATTGTCAAAATGTGAACCTAGATTTGTAAAAATAGGACACAAACTCCTCCTCGGGATTGAAGGCAACAGTTTGTCCGCTGCAGCCCTGTGCAGAGATGAAAGCAGACTTTTTATTCTTTCATTCTATTCTCTGAATGACAAAGCCACACTTGTTTACCAGTAACCTCCACCTCTCGGGGACTTCATTTGGTTAAGGCAGCTCCTCCTCGGATCGAGAGCTGCACAAACTGTCACCTACCAACCAGTGTCTGAAATGCGGTGTGTGTGTGTGTGTGTGTGTGTGTGTGTGTGTGGGTGCATGATAAGCCCCGGGTTCCCGCTCAATCTCAGGCATATAATACGCTTTAAAGCAAACAGGACAACCTGCAGACTCAGCTGTGGTGGGTCATCAAAATGATTCAAAGGGAGCAATCCCATTTAACCCTAACCTCAAAGCTGGCATTCCAGAGACCCCCATTTCAAGCAGACCCCCTCCCCCTCCTTCTTTGCCAATCTGTTGCAATCAAAGAGCCTCAAGTCGGGGACAGCACACATGCATGTTTCTCCAATCCGGAGGGACACTGGGGGGTCTTGGAGTTGGCCAAACGATATAAATGCAACACCTTTCTCCTCCAGCCGCAGCACAACTTCGCAATTAGAATAAAAAACGACTCGAGCTTTGTTCGCCCGGCGTTTGACAAGAAAATACGCGGTGTCTGATTTTAATTTCTATAGAGGTAGACGGGAACAAATTAATCATCATATCTTTGAGAGAAGCTGGTGTCGTACCCGAAGCTGTGCGTTATCGCTCCTGCGCGTCCCTTCTCGCTTTCAATCATGTGGGCATTAATTAACGCCAGGCTGATGAATATACCTCTCACCCCGCCGCTGATAGACAGACAGTGTTACTTGTAACGCTGTCTGCTCCTTTGTGAACATGTCACGGAGTATTGAGCTGATCAGGACACCCATGATGAGACTGAAACCCAGTGGAGGCTGCTCGCCGTCCTCATTAGCCGATGCATTTATACACGCCGCAACAATGGCACCATTACCACAGGCCACGGCTGTGGGGTCACCGTGCCACGGACTAATGCCCGGCGTCTCCATTGTTTATGCTTGTTGCGTGAGTTCTGCTTCAACAACGTCGTATTAACCCAAGAAGGTGTCGCCATTAGACAGTTTGATGCTTTCTTCTCATTTGATCAGATAATTAACGTTTATCTAACTCAGAACTTATCAGAAACTAAGGAAATCAATACTTACCCCTGTCAGTGTTGCCATTTGAATCAGACATCCTGAGCATCTCCTTTGTTATTATTATAGAAAAAAAGTTAAGGTTGAAATACGATTGTAAAAAAAACAACAAAACATTACATATAACATTTATAACACCAGGTTAATTCAATTAAGGGAAAATATATTGTTTCATAATACTCGACTCACATTTACAGCACAGCAGCAAGCATCCATAGGTAGCGCCGCAGCCCTCTGGGTGCTGTCAGCACTTCCAAAAACAAAATCACACCGCACTCATAATACTGACGGCAATATTCCTCCGCCGCTGCATGCACGAGTCAGACAGGAAGAGTTTCACGGAGTCTGTTGCCAGTTGTTTTAGCCAGTGTTCTTGCCCTTAGGTAAACTGTTCCAGAGCCAGTGGGGACGCGATCATGTCAAGTACCCTGTCAGCCAAACCCTTCAATTTTGACGATACGGCTTCGCTCGTGGCTATGCCTCACCTACATTAACATAATAAGTAATTCAGAATTCAAAGTGCAAAGTGTGATCCGTACGTTCGGCCTTTTTATGGCTGTCACACACTTTATCAACTATTAAAAACAGACAGAACGAAGCAGATAAGATGGATTTAGACAACAGTTTAATGGCTTTAATCAAAGTCAGTATCATCCACACAGCATTTCTTCTGGCAAATGCTTAATTGTTTATTGTTGTAACATCACCAAGAAAGGGAAGACAAAGACGAGTCAGAGGCATCGAAGAGAGAATGAAATGAGATTCAGACCATCCTCCAGCCTCACTGTCATGATTCACCTGAGACGTCCAGCTGTTTCTGGACCACAGGTTGAATCCCCTCTTCATGTCTGATCGTAGTTTGGCCTCCATGACAATGATGACTGTGTTGTCCATAATAAGACAAATCTTTCCATATGCAGCCCAAAGATGTTCTATGTGACCCCATCACAGCTGGATGGGCGGAAAATGAAATAACAATAGAAAAAACTGTACAAATAAACAATACCAGCCAGCTTTAACAACAAAGGTTTATTCAAGAATACAGAAAGTGGCTGATATAGAACAAATTATGTTAAATCTGTACTGAGGCTAACAATAGGGCTAAAATATTGACCCTTTATTTTAATTAAAACATTTTATTTCAGTGATTTATGCATCTGAAATGCCTTAGTTAGTATGACCATAAAAATACTAGTAGAGTAGCGTAAAAAGACAGAAAAAGGTAGATTAGGTTTTGGTTGAATGATAATAATAATAATACGAAGAAAAAGAAAATAAAAGAAAATAAAACAAAACAAAACAAAGGAAAAGAAAAGAAAGGAAAAGAAAAGAAAAGAAAAGAATAGAAAAGAAAATATTCCATCCATAGTTACCTGTTGGTTTATTTGACAGTCAACAAAAGAGAATGATGTACAAATACAAAGTAACTGAAATTTTACATGCTCTAATATATAGACAGTGTAAATATAGAATATAGGGAGAGAGAGAGGAGAGACATTCCATGCTCGTGTGGACAGCATGTGTGTGTGCCTGCTTGTTTCAAGGGGAATATTCAGTACGTCCTCCTTTTAATTTGAGACGTTGAATCAATATTTTGTAACACTAAGGATGCAGACATCTGAGTGCAGCCCCCGCGGCCCCGAGGACCTTTGTGAAGCACGTTGCCCAGTAACGCCTCAAGCTGTGCAGCCACGAAAGCCCATACACTCATCCAGATCATCCCACCGGTGGAGACGGTGGGGGTCCTGCCAGGTCCTTACGTTGATGGCATTAACATTTTTTAATAAACACCTTGAGGAGCTCATGGCGGCAGAAGGCGTCATAGCAGACACGCTCTCTCTCCGGGCTTACACAAACAGCTGTTGGAATCACCCAGACGTGGGCCCTGAAGCCCTGCTGGCATGTTTAGCCTCTGCAAATGCACCCGACTGAGAATACACACTTTATGACACGTAAAGTCTCCCGTGGGTGCATCATATCTTTAAACACGTGAGACTGTTGAGGGGATTGTAGATTCTTTCCCTTTTTGTTTTCTTCAGCTCTGAGCGTCTCTGATGCACAGTGATTCGTCACACCTTTAATATGTCACTTACAGTGGGTGAAGGATGTGGTGGGGGATGGGAAGATTCACCCAAATAGGCTTTAATCATTAATTTATTTTGTTGCACTGGGAGGGAAAAACTCCTTAATCATTTCAAGCCCTCCATTAAAGCCGGCGGCCTGGATTTTCTTAGCCATTTAATTGTTTTATTTAATACGAATCTTGAGGGGGCTACCGTGCTTGTCAAGCAAATAGAGGATGCTGCTCGCTGGGGGTGGTCTGACTGCAGCGAATAGATGAACGGGTTGACACGGAGCGCGAGGAAGAGGCTCAGCACATAAATATGAAATGGGTGTCTCCGTTTGCGCTCTCCAGCCTGGAATTAGTGCTTTTCATTACTGAAGGCTTATAAGCTGATTGTTTGGCTGTTGGCGGGGGTCACAATAAAATGATGTGTGTGCCAAAGGCAGAGAGGCTGGGTCACCAGAGACCAAGTGGCCCAGTTATGAAGAGCGGAGCTTATCCCTCTCTGTGAATCACTCCCATCCTCCAGCTAAACTAAACATACGCCGAGTCCTGTTGGGAGCATATATCTCCAGGAAAAGATCTCTATCTGTCTTCCCCTTTATCATATCGTCTCTAACGCAATTCATCGTCCGTCCGCCGCAGCAGACGCTTCTTTCATTTGGACCGATACAGATACAAGCCAGACCGCCGTCTGAAATCACCGTATAACAAAACGATTAAAAGCCATGACAGTTTCTTAATTTGCTCATAGCAGGGAGCGGCGTCTATTTTTCTCTCAACAAAAGGGATCCACTTTGGATTTTATGCAAAGTACAGGCCTGTACGTCTAAAGAACACGTCTTTTATTGATTAGGCCTCTCAGTGGGAACGCTAAGTATGATAAAAAGCCGTATATAAAGCCATCAACATATGCCTGCGTTTAAAGCCCCCTCGTAAGCTTGAAATGAGTGTGGATTATGCTTACTGTGGGGAGTCATTATCACGGCTCTCGCCTGCTTTTGATCATATAATGAATAACACAGTGTTTTAGGGTAAAGAGTTAAAATATGTGCCGGACTTAAAAAAGGGATTTCACTGATGTGAGCCATTTTCATCCGAAACATCTGTTCCTATTAAATTTGCCTTCTCTTCTTTTTAATTGTGTTTTTTCGGTGAAACGAACGTCAGTGTTTCCTTGGTTCACTGACACGCAGTAACTCGTTGGGTTTTGGCGTTTTTTTTTTTTTTTAAACGTTCATTAATCCATTGCGCACAACTAGTGCTGCTTATGTTCTTACATCTGGAGTTTGATTGTTTTTGTGTTGTTTTTTTTTTTTTAAAGCTCATTTCCATATCCACTGACTAATATTAAGACAACACAATGAGACTGATGGGACCGAGGATTCACAGCTGCTTCACACCAAACTACAAACTATGGGCTTTCATCCATGCACACACAAAAATAAACTCCTTATGTAATGTAATACAAGCTAAAAGTACAGTCGGGTAATAAATACACACTTTAAACGTTCATGATGTTGACTCTGATAAATCATTTTGGTCAATTTTAATCATCTTTGCTCCTTCATATATGTAAATGCGGCTGAAATACACACAACACGTTCTTAAAGGACAAGAACACCCAGAGCGCTCTCTCGCTCTCTCTCTCTCTTTTTTAATTTTTTTTTTTTTATCCCCAAAGATTTATTGGACATGTTTTAACTAACAGAGGTCCCAGGGAGCTCCTCCTCTCTGAATGATAAAAATCATTGCCCCTTAACCATTTTAATGGAGAGAAGGAATTCAAGGACACCCTCAATGTTAAGATTATCACTTCAAAGACAAGCTGTTGACACTCTGGAAACTGTTAACGATGTAATGAATGAATCATGAGCACAATTTTTGGTCAGAGGGCCGTTCCTCCACCCACCGGTGTGCTGCGGCCGTCGTGGCTGTGGTGTTTGTGAGTCCCTTCCTGACAGGTGG
>OMNV01002100.1:8865-19685 GCA_900303265.1 Brotula barbata
GATTTCAGTGATGCTCTCTGGACCACTGTAGGCCGCTGAATGCCAGGCTAAATAAAACCTAAACCCAGCTCATAATGCTGTTTTGTTCTTTGTGTTAGATCCACAAGCCCGTGCTCTGAATGTGATGAAGACTATGGACAACAGGCTCCATGAGATGAAGGCAGCAGTAACTTTTATAGCATCTCTTACGTAGCCGTTTGCTCCACCTACAGAAGTTCCATTTTTGTTCATGATGCATGTTTTAGAATGGAATCGACTGATATCCATCGTCAAATGCCTTGTGCCCAGATGTTTGTTTGCCGAATCGGATTCTGTGTCTGATTCTGCTAATTAACGGCGAATGACAACACAGCCTGGGATCTGCAGAGTGTCAGATGCCAACGCTACAATCAATCTCTCCGTTTGTGTCACTGCCACCCCTCTCTGCAACACATCACTTTGATTTCTTTACCCTTCTTCATCTCTTCGCTGCCAAGCGGGCTCCGTTTTCTGTCGACGCCCCCTGTTGAGGATCATATGATGCTCTTGTGAAGCTTTGTAATGTTTTGCACATGGCAGCAGGGCCAGGGTCCAAACTCTGAGTTGAATGGTGTTTTTGTTCGACATGGATCCTCCCGAAGAGCGCGAGCGAGCGCACGGCTGCCTGAAACAAGGCTGTCAAGATGTCCACGGAGGCCCCACGCCAGCAGACCCCAGCAGGCAGCTGCTGCCTGCCAGGCGCCCATCTACAAATAATCTACTGTGGGAGGAGGTGTCAGTCTCTTCTATCAGGCTATACAGTAATATCCAAACACTCTGCCAATACGACAGAGCACTAAAAGAAGTCGTTTCGCTCGCAAGGACGCCATCAACGTTTATGTAATCCTCTAAAACTTTTCAAATGATCGCAGTTTTAGGAACAAAAGTGAGATTTTATTACCTAAAGTAAAAAGTAACTAATACAAGAGATAAATGTCATGATGTTGAAAAACAAAAGTACAATGTTTCCATCTGAAATGCAGCAAACCATGTAAAAAAAAAAACTGTACTTCCATCCTTCCCCATGGTATTTAGGTTAACTGATTGCTGTTTGTGCTTTGCAATCAATTGGATTCCTAAATATTTGGCAAACTACTTCCATACATTACCTCACGATGTACAGTTTGGGGAATATTACTGGACACAGGGCGCCACGTTTTATCTTTTCACGCTGAGCAACACTCGGGGTAACAGCGCGGCCAATCAGACTTTGACAGCCGAGTGATCCGGTGGCACGTCAGAATCCATTAGGCGTGACTGTGATAGCTACGGGGTCGGTGCCAGAAACCTCCACGTGTTGCGTTCACACGTTTTGTTTTGGTATTTTTAGCCGGCGTCCAAATCCTCCGACGACGTAGCCGTGGCAGCGTTCTCGTCGAAAAGCACAATGTAGCGTAAAGCCCTGCAAAAATCCCAAAAAAAGCCGTTCGTTCTCCACTGGAAATGATTTACAGACAGTGAACTTAACCGCAATCAGTTTGTATAAACAGCAGGAGAATATGGCTCACGCTACCGAGCCAGCGCCGTGTCTCACGGGCCTGGCTGCCGACGGAAGATATGCAAACGCTGAGGCGACGAGGCAGATCCTAAGAGGTACCCGCCGGGGGACCGAGCCCGTCACGCCAACTTGGGCCCTCTGAAGCCTGACACTGCAGGAAAGACCTAACAAGTTATTCATTTGCTCACATTTTTGGCACAAAAACTATTCACTGCTACTGTTGAGGTCCATGTCAAATCTCGCTCTGTTGGTTACATGGAGGCTATGCAGCATGGAGGCCAGA
Source organism: Brotula barbata (assembly GCA_900303265.1). Classification (NCBI taxonomy): domain Eukaryota; kingdom Metazoa; phylum Chordata; class Actinopteri; order Ophidiiformes; family Ophidiidae; genus Brotula; species Brotula barbata. Next base: position 10,665 of record OMNV01002100.1, read on the forward strand.
TTTATGAGAGAGAGGGTTCGCGTGTTCGAGTGTTTGGGCTCGATTGCGTAACGTAGGTCTGTACTCGGACTACGAAAACCTCAATCTGTGCCCAGGTCAAACTGATGATGATGTCATTTCAAACCTCCACGTACCGTCTCCGTCCAATTTGAAGCAAACTTCGATCGTGCGCGTTCGTCTGCTGAGCGTGTGATCTTCGACGCGCATGTGAAAACGTCGCTCTTTGCTGTTTTGGTTTGCTATTTCAACAGTCTCAGCTCTAGCATGGCGCTAAGCCTGAAGCTAACAGTGTCTCTGCATGTTCATCGTCGAAATTCCACCTCAAAGACTGTCAAGATGCATCAGCATTCATCTTCCCACAGTCTGCCAAGCACATCAGAACTGTGTTGAGTGAATGAAACCTCTCCTCTGCGGTTGTCGTAAACTGCATTGTGCTGCAGCGTATGTGCTGGATTTTACGTACGGATGGTTGTTTATGTTTCCTCCTACCTCCAGATGGGTCCTTGAGGGGGGTTGCATTCACTCACTTGTAGTTTTGTAAATGAACCCCACAGTAAAAACACTGTTTGCCTCTCAGTACCACCGTTTCTTGATGTACGGGACTGAAACGCGGTCGGTCCTGTATGTTAGACCAATTAAAGCTCTGACCATATGGAGAGGGAAACAATCTAAACCATGGGTGGGAGAAATGCAGAAATCCAACTGGAGTTACGATAAAAAGCTGTGAAGAAGCCAAGGATGGGGGTCAAAAGAGAGTCAGGACAAGTGAGTCCAAAAAGTCAAAAATCAGAATAACATACGGAGAAAGTAGAGCCCCTGATGAGATCCACTAATCTGACTGTGGTGTTGGAGCCTGTAAAAATAGTCGGGGAAAGTCCTTGATGTGAAATGTAGAGTAGAGTTTCAGTTCAATGCTGGTAAAAAAAAAAAAGAAAAAAAACGAGAAAAAACCCCACATCCTCATTTTTTAAGCTAAGTAGGCAAAGAAGGCAAGACATAAAGCTTTACAAGGAAATATGAGACAGAGAAGAGAGGGAAGGAAAGAAGGAAGTGAATACATGTGTATCATTTTAATGAAATGATCTCTTGCATTTACATCTTATTTATCTGCAGATTAACAGGCATCAGATTAGAGGGGTATGATTTGTTGTAACATAGAGGACATTGAGGAAGTAGGAAATCTCTCAAAAGAGGGGAGGGGGGTTGATTGATAAGTCCTGAGCCCAACATGGCCCATGCTCGTGTGGCTGTCACTCATCTTTCAACATAAACTCATTCCAACTCATCAAGTGACTGTGAATATGCATTATGTAAAACATCCGGAAGCTTTGTCTCCTGTGAGAGTCGTCCGCTCTCATCTTTTATCTCCTCACAGCTCGGTTGTTTACGTTTGAGGCTCAGAACTTATCAATCGACCCCTTGCCGCGCCGACGTGACGTGTGGACCGACGGGGAGGCTCTCCTCTCCGGTCGCTCGGCTCGGCTCTCTCCGGGCGTTCCCGTTCCCGTTCCCGTGAAGCTCCACCTCCAGCACCTTTTATGTTAATTCCAGCGCGGAGGGGCTGCGTGGATCCGTGGGCTGTCGCCCGGCTGCTCACCGATTTCGATGAGGCTGTGCACCGACACAATCCTCCGCCGAAACCGTGCGGAGAACGGAGCCGTGTGTGTAGAATGTGGCGTTTAACGTCGGGGATCCACTGAGGAGGTGAACGCACCTGCATCCAACCATGGGAGGTCAGATCACCAGAAACAGCTTCTACGGTAAGGACGCACAAATCATAGCAGTATATTATATTATATTATGTTATATTATATTATATTGTATTATATTTTGGAAGATGAAAGCATAAATACATGAAATCTATGCGTATTTTTATTGTCAGTTCCAAGTAAAAGTTGCTTTGTGCGCTCTTGGGAGAAATAATACTTTGACTCATTTCATTGCTGGATCAATACTGATTAAAAGGAATCAGGATTGAGTAAGAAATGTGTATTTTTTTTCCCTGATGGAGATGATTTCGTGGTAGAAAAGTATCTCAGAGATGTAACTTTCCCTTCTCCAGTCACAATAAGTGAGAATAAAGCCAGCAGTAGTTTGCGTGTTTGGCTTTCTGTTCGTTCTCTTGTTTGCAGAAGGACAAGTTTGTTCAGCTTTAACAGGTGATTTTTTTTTTTCAAGTTTGCTTTATGTCATCAACATCAATCAGCATCATTTGCTTAGATAAATACGTCTTGTGGAGGATTTTCACCTTGGTGGGATGTTTGGATCCTAGATAAACTTGTTAATGTCTAATCTGTCAGTTGTGCCTTTATTGTATTCCATTTGAAAATATGACTGGTAGAATTGCTGTTTTAATCCATTCGTAATATGAAGTGGTTGAGTTTATTCTGTTTACCTCTGTAACCAGATGCTGCTCTTTAATGTAACAGTCTGAGGAGTATTTTTTTTATTATAGTGGCTAGTCTATTCAGCATTTGTCAGATAGGGGGCGCTGGCTTCTACTGTTGCATTGGACGTTATAAGTAAGCAAAAGTTTTTCCCTCGTGTGGTGATGTCGGATAAGTTGAATTTGATCATATCAGTTCAAAACAGTATGAAATGAGTTCTTAGGGTTGGGCGGTAGAGGGGTGGGGGGTGTTATTGTGATGATGATGATGATGATGATGATAACAACATACAAACCCAAGCAAACGTTAATATGCAAAACTCAAATAATCCTCAGGACAATCAACATGTTGTAGCGCCCCCTGAGGCCCATCAGAACTCTTATAAGTGACAGAAAAGAGCCATGAGTCAACATGCAGCCATTAAAAAACAGCACAGACCAGCTAATAAGAGCAAAAATTTGATTAGATTCATTTTTTTCATTGAAATCAGGTCGATCCATAGGCCGTACTTGCCCACTCTTACTCAACACTTATTCGTCCATACTGCGATTAAAGGCTAAATGTAACAAAAGCCATATCCACGCAGAAAATCAACGCAAGTCCGCTGCGCTCATGTGCATACATGACGTGTTGCATCATGGCAATAGGAGACGAGTCTACCCATTCAGGAAAGGCACGCAGAGGAGGCATAATCCGATTATATGCCCGAACGAATCCATTTGAAATCACTTAATTTAGCTCTGATACTCTGAGTAAGCATTCGATTCCATCCGTGCCAATTTCATTCACATTAACGTCTGTGGATGATCTTTCAAAAAGCTCATTTATTTCCCTAATCGCGGCACAATCGAAATTTTAAAGAGCGTGTAAATATCCCGACCGACCGGCCTGTTTGTCCATTCTGAATTCCGCCGAGTGTCTGCGCGTCGTTATGTCCAACATCTTCTCCATTGAACGTGTTATTCATAACCTGTTACCAGAACCGTAAACATAAATAATTCCCGGCAAATGTTATGAGTCCATTTACGGGAATCGCTTGTGTTTACCTTTTTATTGCAACTATACAAGCAATGACATGTTACCAGAGCAAACACACACACGCTAACACATGCCCCGTGGGTGTTTAGGATGCTGCCTGTGTGTTTTACAGAGAGCCACAGAGCCTCAATGTGAACGTCACGCTGCATTAGTGCCCATGTTGAAGTGTTTCAAGGCTCGGGGGATAAAACGCAGAGGAGCACAGGAGGCCAGGTGACACTGACCAGGACCACCAGGGCCTCTCGTAGTCTTTACCGTGTTTGTCCATTCCGATTCGCCGTAGAAAAGTGTCCTCCACGTTGTGTGCGGTGCTGCTTTAAGTAACAGTATCCGTTCCTTAACGTACTCATCTGACATTTGTCACGGCGGCCCTCTTCATCACGGCCCGGGCTCTGGTCACCGTTAACCTTGACGTTCTCTCTCAGGTTGCGTGCCTTTGTAAACACGAGTAGACAGCCACTGTGTCATCAGCAGAGTTGGATACAACCAGCGGCCCGGCTCATGCATTTTTATTCGTTCCGTGTAGTTATTTAGCTGGATTTGTTTGCTGTTTATGTTCTGTAGTCTTCGGTTTGCTCTTTTCTGATGATGAACACCGGAAAACGAGTCCAATGTCAAGGGAGTGGAAAACGATACGATATCACAATCTAGGGCTGCTGTGACCCCAGATTAGCTGAATCTCGTGGTTTATCCCTTACGGTACATTAAAATACCTCAGTGTGATCCCAAGGAATCACCGGTGACTCAGGACACGTGATAAAAGATGTCAAGAAGTCGAGGGATACACCAAATGTGTTCCCTGGTTTCCCCTACTAGAAATGTTTTTCTAGTATTATGTAGCACAGCATACGGGGAAATATCTGAGCCGTTGAAATAATAAAACGAGATAGAAAAATATTCACCGGTCGACCGGTGGGATTGGCAAGATCGGACTAACGACGTCCATATTTAAAGAGTCCTGGCCCTGTCTGTGAGGGCCTCTGTGTGTTGGGTTGCTGCTGGATTCACGCCTCATTTACCCTACTCTCTCTTGGATGTGTCATCGATGGAGTACAATGTGCTTCTGTTGTGTGTTTTTTATTTTTTTACAAAGACATCACGTATGATATGACATCACAGACGCAATATGGCTGAATTTGTCGTCGCTTCATCGAAAAGCGCTGCACAATTCAGCATTGTTCTGCGGTGGCGAGAGCATCCCTGGACCTCCGACAAGTACCGCCGTGACTTTCTGCGAGCCTTGGCAGAGCCGAGCAGAGTGCGATCCGACGGTAGAAATGTATGATAAGTAGCTGAGAGTATCCCTGATTGCTTCTGAGCTTTTCTAGTTTCGCTTCAAATGTATCAAACTGTGCCGCGTTCACATCGGGGATCTTTTCACGCGACGCTCAATGCTGCAGCTTTGACCTGAAATCAAAATAGACCTGCACTCAGAAGTCACACGATCCCGACTTAGTCTTAATTGATTTGTTTCCTGGCTACAATATAAAGCTTTTCACCCCCGTGAGGTCACACACACACACACAAGACTGAGAACAGACATCTTTCAGCAAGGGCACACGTTCTCTACTTGTATAAATAAGACTGTTAATTGGATCGGAACAATGATTTTATCCTCTATTTTATGGTACTTTTACTGAAGTGATGCTACAGAAAGCACCGTGCCATTAAAATACATAAAGGGATGGATTTCAGTACAAAATACCTCAAGTTATCGCTAACAGCAAAATGACCTTGATGTTGAACTTTGAACAAAAAATGGAAACACAATGGAGGAAAGGAGGAAAGGAGGGTTACACTTCATGAAAGGGAGTGTGTGAAATCAGCACTTTTAATGGCTGCGAGCGAATCTCCTTATCAGTCTGAAACAAACGATGTGTTGTGAAATAAGATATTTGGCTGTGTTGAGAGTTCCAGTAAGAAAGGGGCAGACATGATTCAGATGTTCTCGTGGGAAAAAAAAGCTAAAAACTGATACTCCATGTGAGTCAGATGTGCTCATGCGGGTCGGCTGTTATTTTGCAACTTCCTCTGAACAAGTAAGCAGAGCAAATGTCGCTTTGTTTTGGTCCGCACCTCAGTTTTTATTCTCAAAAGGCAGACGGAGTCTTGATCTTTTTCAGGAGGACTCCCACTATATAATTCATGGTTATATAAGTGCAACGTACAGTATAACAGCAGAGCTTCGCTTTTATGATATCGTTCAGGATACATTACATACTGTACATACATTGCATGCATACAGAACATATGAAGAGTCGCAGAGATTCCACTGCTCCCTTTCAGCTGCATTAAGGACTGTCATTTAAAACAGAGACACAACAGGATGACTGACAAAGAGGATAGACCACCTGGATCCAATAAGATTCACCAGGTTGGAGCAGACTGTTGTCTGGTCTGACTGTGGTCAAGATTTGGATCTCAAGATTTACAGTATATTTGTGTGAACCTGACAGATGGTGAAATCTGAGAGCAAAAGAGATGCAGAAAAAAATCAAACAAAGCTTAAAGTCTCCATTTATGAAACACAATGTGATGGTATCAGTCTTCTAGTGTGTCCAGAGATCAGGTGATCTTCCTGAATTCTGGGTGTGAATTACTTGAAAGAAAAATGAAAACTGAAAATGCGTTTTGCACGAACCAGCTTCCATCTCATGATGTCATCAAACCTGCCTCAACACACCCAGACTATCAGATCTCATCCGTGTCTCATTTGTGTCATTGTGTTTTTCATTTTGTGTTGTTTTTTCGGCTTCATGTAACCAATCTAACCGTAACACACACACCGTTGTTTCTCTTCGTAGACTCTCTGAATGGGCCTTTTCCTGCCACGACCCACCGATGCCGCCACAAACCCAAGCGCTGCCTGCCCATTCAGCCATGCGGCAGCCTGTCCTCCTTCCCTTTGCTGTTCCACCCCAGCACAAAGGGTTCTCAGATAGTCATGGACATGTCCCAGAGGACCGTCAAGAGACAAGCCAGCTTCTGCAACGCCATCACCTTCAGCAACAGGCCCATCGCCGTCTACGAGCAGGTTCGCCTGAAGGTAAAAACAGACAATGATTTCATACAGCACATGCACGGACAAAGGCGGCGTAAACGCGTGAAGGAAGTGGAGGAGCTATAAATGGGTTACTCGTACCACAACAATAAGTCATAAATCCACGGAGGAGCAGATTTTACTCACAGTTTGTGGTGTTTTCAGGTTTGAAATGTCTGTTTTGTTTCATATTGCTGGAAAAAACAAATAAATCTGCTTTTTTTTTTCCCTCCGTTTAAGCCCTAAATCTCCAAGCGTGTCGGATTAAGTCTCGCATGTATTGGCCAACTTATTGAAGAGATTTCCAAAAACGAGTGTCAGTATCTTGAAACGAGGCCGAATAAAGCAGATCACCGCGCTGCACTCCAATAATAGAAAACTCTTGGATCGCGCCTCATTGTTGCGTAGGACTCGATGATGTTACAGACTTGCACAGAGGTTGACCGGCCTTTGTTTCACTGTTCTGCTGATCGGGTTCGGATCTAAAACACACCGACTAATGTAAAAATTAGTCACCCTCTGTTCTGTCTGAATTAGGTGCTGCGTTTCCATGGCAATAATGTTCGGTGGCACTTTCTGAAAACCAGAAAAGACAAAAAAATGTGTGCAACAAGCGCTGAGAGGAAAGAGTTGTTACAGAGTGCAGTTCCATCTTGGGAATATAGATTTTTGTCACGGAGGCGGCAGAGCTTGATGGATGATCATGTCACTTACTTGATCGGTCGGCGGACCCGGCTATTGGTCTGTTGTTTGCAGAGCGAATATATTAAATTATATACAAATGTATCCTTAGCACATACTGCACTCGCCAGGAATTTGGGCACAAAGCGGCGGTTGTGCCAGCAGGGACCAGCACAGCTCCCGTGCGTCTCTTATTCCTCTCCATCGCCTTTTGTTCACTCTCATTCTTCTCTTTCTCTCCATCCCTCCTCATTTCTCCCCTGTTATGATTTCAGCTGTTTTCTCTCTGCACTTGTGTGGGCCAAAGCAGCAGCTTAGAACAAGTTTCCACTCCACCTATCAGGCCATCTATGTCTCGAAAGTGAGAGTGCAGGGCAAGCATTGCCATGTGAGGAATAGTCTTATCTTTTACGGTAAATGCAAGGTAAAGCGAGGCTCGAAATAAGACAAAAATCGTTTGCAGGTGATAAACATACCGGGGAACCTAATCGTAGTTTACTTACGACAGATAGGTTATTCTAAGCTCGTAAAAAAAAAAAAGCTACTAATTAAATGGAAAGATTCCAATCATTGCTTGCGCACGTCGGACCGATTCATTGTCTTTGTTAATTAGAATTGTTCTCTCTCACAGATCACCAAAAAGCAGTGCTGCTGGAGCGGCGCTCTCCGTCTCGGTTTTACGTCCAAAGACCCATCCCGGATCAACCCGGACACCTTACCCAAGTACGCCTGCCCTGACCTGGTTTCCCAGAGTGGCTTCTGGGCCAAGGCCCTGCCAGAGGAGCTCTCCAATGAGGGGAACGTCATCTCCTTCTGGGTGGACAAGAAGGGCCGGGTGTTCTACCGCATCAACGACTCCAGCCCCATGCTGTTCTTCAGCGGGGTCCACGTGTCGGAGCCTCTCTGGGCCCTCATCGACGTCTACGGCCTGACTCGAGGGATCCAACTGCTAGGTGAGTGATGTTTTTTTTGCGGGAAGCGACAAATTTACCGAGAGCATCTGGCATCAAATGGAATATCTCGGGGGAATTCATGTTGAAAAAGCTCAGCGTCTGATACATTTAACACTTTTAAGTGTGTGATGATGTTACATGCAGCTGTTGTACTTTTTCCACATCCCTCCTAATTGCTCAGTGGAAAAAGATGTTGGTAGATTGCATAGATTCGGTGGTCGTTAGTATATCAAAGAAATTTCCCTAAAGGGGAATTTCAAAATGTCTGAAATCAATTCTAACAAGTTCACCGTGTTCAAAGGGGCGTTAGATCAAAGAAATTAAGCGCTAAGAGGTCCTCCGTCGGTTTCCCACCGCGCCGACTTCTCGGCGGAATGTGTTGACTGTAGATTGAAAAGCATTTATTGAGCACGTCCTGCGTCGGAAACAGCCTCCTGCGATTTTGTCAACATTGTCAAAGTATGTAAAATTGATCAGTACGAATCCTCCCCGACACCTCGGGATGTATTTATAACCATTTCCAAGAATTGCCCCGCCTCTCTCCAAAGAATAGAGGCTGTCAGCGCCATTAATAAAAATAGAAGAGGCTCCCATATTGTGTAGTAGATAGTGCCATTTAACCTCATTTCTGGTGGTGGTGGTTGACAGCAAGTAGTGTGCTATCTCATGATGGGCTGTTCGGTATCCAGCATAAGAGTGCCACTATCTCGGGTTCGCTGGCCCTGTGGTGGGGACCAGCGCGCAGCTCTTGTTCCTCGACAAGCGTTCACAGGAGGACAGAGGAGAGGAGGGATGATGTAAGGTGACCACACGTCTGAGGCGTCTGTCCAGTCCCAGCCAGAGGAATGTCTCACTTTTTGGATCCAAGACCGACCGCTTCTTCTGGCGAGGCGCGGCACCGACATAAGTGATCGCGCTGCCG
>OMNV01002101.1:5460-22610 GCA_900303265.1 Brotula barbata
CCCCCCCTTACACAAACCTTTACCATTCAGGGAAAAAAATGGTTGAACGGCAGCAGTACAGCACGACTTGACATGATAACACAACATTAAATGAATCAACGCAGGGGAATCTGCATGCACAGACACACGTTAGAAATTGAGGTGAGGTGTTTCTCTGTGAAATCACATATGTTACCCAACTCTCCAGCCACATTGCTCTGACCTCTCCCATTGTCAGGGTATCTAAAGCACACCGTGCAGCCCTGTGCTTAAGATGGAGAGACAATGCCACGAGCAGCCGTTGGATTGATAACAGCAACGTGTCTCTTTGTAAGCGTGCACCTTGCTGCCACAAAAGAACGTCTAAGTGGCCCTCAAGTGAATAGAAGAAACAGAGTCCCCCATACCCCACCCAGCCACTGTTTGCCTCGTCTTTCATCTCAACTTCAATATCCTGTTTCATTTCTATTGCTAGCTGAAAGGCCTACTGCACTTCTGAAGGCATGAGGGTGACAGAGGAAGGTTTACAAAAGGCAAGTGGATCTGTCATAGCGAGGATAGAAACCGAAATATGAAGACTTTTTTAAGTGGAACACGTTTTGAATACGACACCAATACAAGAGAACCCAAGGATACCTAATAATGGAAAGAAACGGGCGTATCTGGAGATAATACATCCTGAAGCTTTCTGTTTATAGCAAGCTAAAAGCTTGCCTCAAAACTAAGTAGGAGGGTTGGGCAAGTAAAGTTGGTGATGAAGATAAAGGCTGTAGGTGAAAATGAGTTATGGGAGGGGGGGAAAGTAGGGTACGAGATTGCAGGACAAGGGAATACACTTTTTCACAGAGTAAGCAAAGGAGATTAATTGGCTTGTTCCCATCAACCCCCACCCTGTGCCTTTGTCCTCCAACCCTCAGTAGAAAGTGATTGAATGGCAACAGCTGAGAAGGTGAGGGAAAAGACACCTGCGAGGAAAGCGGTAAGGGGTGAGGAAGTGTAGAGGAGATGACGCCTGATCTACATAATATAACACAAGCAGCCTGTCTTTACTGTGGCCCTTTGTAATGATCTGTGATCTGAACAACAACGGGGGCATTTTCCTCTTCTTCTACTACTCAAGACAGCTTTGGTGAAAAGGGTGGGGTAGTGGGGCTAGAAGAAGGGCCCCAACACCATGCTTAAGGTTAAGGAGATATACTAGAAATATACAAAGATTATATTTAAAAGCAAAGGCAGAGAGACATAACTCACATAAAAAATAAATAAATAAATTAAAAAAAAGATTCTTACCCGAACCTCCAAACTGACTGCTAGCGAGAGTTGTCGGTCGGTTCTTTCCATTTGAAACTGGAGGCGCAAACATCTGAAAAGAAATCATTGAAAGAATAAACAAACCACAGTAATTCTATCTATGACTTTGCTGAGTCATAAGCCACTTGTGCAAATGTTGATGAGTTGGCACTTAAAACTATCCTGTAATGACTGAGCCAACGGCTATCATTGATGTGAAATAATCTATGCATTCCAGCTCCAACTGAGCCAATGCTGAAGGAATAATAATAACAATAACAAAGTGACACATGAAGACAGTCTTGTAAACAAAAGTGATTGACGCACTGCAATCTGCCAAACCGTCTGACTGACCTATTCATAGAAGCTCATTCATTCACATTTCAACCTACTTGACAACTCAAGACTTATTTGGAAACTTCAAAATAAAAGTCGTCTTTAGTCATTCTGTGAGCATAGCATGAACTGCAAAAGATGGAAACAAGGCCAAATTCAAGCATTTGTTAGAGACCTTACCGCACTAAAATCCAGCAAGTCGCTGAGCTCCTTGTCTGTTCCCACTGCAGCCATTCTCTGCTGCTGTTCACTCGGCCCTTTCAGTCTCAGCAATTACTACGGGCAGAATTAAGGACAACATTAATATATTTGCCCATTTGTGAGATGGTTAAGCATTCTGATTCAGCCAGTGGTGGTGATAGTCAAAATCAAATTTTGCTGCATTTTTGACTCAAAACCAATGATATGACATGTTTTGTTGCTTCCTGACAATATTTTCGAGACAAAGTTATGATAATGTGGTCTGAAAAATCATTCTGTGATGCCATACTGTTCATCTGGATAGCCTGGACAGTCGACTTGATGTTAAAGCTGGTGATCATTCCTATTAGCTATGTTGACAATTTAGTGACCAGTTTAATTGCTGAGATATAGGGAGGGGTGAATAGTAAAACTAGAGGTAAAACTGTACTGACATGGCAATGAAGTGAGGGACAACTGCACAAACAATCAGACAAGTTTTAGATAAGTCCACTATATTGTCTGTACAACTTATATAGTCGTGAAAACAATAGCTAGTCGTTGTGAATATTACGCAAACTGTCCGATCTAACCATCCACTACATTTTCTCGACTTATTTCACGTATACACCTCGACCGAACGTACTTGGTGGATATTTCTGTGGATCTGTCAGTTGTGTTCCTTTTAATATCCAAATAAGAGGATTAGATGATATAATTGAGCCGGGAGCTTGCTTAAAACAACTCTGATCACTTCTGTGGTTGCAATGCCTCACTTCATTGTAAAGCCCAGTTCCTCATCCCCCCGTAACTCAACAATTCAGCTGTGCTAAGATGTTGTTATTACATCAATCTATCTCTCTACTCAGTGATGCATGACAAAAAAGTCTAGTGATCCAAGTTGCTCAAGAAGAGGAGTATAATGAAAGACAATTAACTGATATTGGGGGGTGGGCCAACATAAAAGGCACCCAACGACTCTGTCTGTCTGTTTGTCACGGAACAAAATACAGGCTTGTAGAATCCACCATGACACGTGAACCACAATAACTAAGGTTTACATAAGACAGACATTACATTCAAGTGGCACATTTTTGCCACAGACCATCGTGGCTTTGACCAGATAATGAATAATCCAGTCAGCCATAAGACTTTCCCTGGTAGGCCACATCTAACATGGGCGACCATGGTGAAGCCACAGGCCAAATGTACTCCTTCAGCACCTGGGCCCAGACTATTTCCTGTATATCAAAAAACCCGAGCAGCTTTAAACGCTTTTTTTTTTTTTTCTCTCACAAAAACACACATTAATGTCCCACTCTCACTAGGCCTTGTCAAAGCAAATACAGTCAAGGTGAAGAAAAACGTGCACAAGATAATAATTAACATCTTGCAATAAAATGTATTAATCCTGTAATAAATACCATCTTAATGATTCAAACTTATGTTTTTGCTAGGATACTCAGAAGTGTTGATTAAACTCAATGGTCTCTTCTGAGGCTGTAGGCCTGCAGTTTCGTTTCAAATATACAGTTAAGTCTTTCAGGGTGTGTTGAGGTTGAGGGTGCACTTGTGACCACTGTTCCTGTCAGCTAATGCACTTTCCTGTGTTTGACAGACGTTGTCATAATTTTGCAGGCTTTTCCCTTGTTATGTTCAATATTTTTGCAGTGCTTGTGGATGATGTAGCAGCAGTATTGCAGTAATTCTCCTCTGCCCCTCTGTTGCTCTGAAAATCCATTTATAACAATGACTGATTGGTAATCAACTTATATCGGTTCTTATACTGTACGAGTGTTAGGGGGGCGCCTCAGTGACTCACCAGGTAGCGTGCGTGCCACATACTGCATTGGCGCAGGCTTATTTCTGACCTGTCATCCCCCACGCTCTCTGCCTTATCCTTCCTGTCTCTCTGTCCAATTTACGAGTCATAATAAAACAGAAATGTACAGAAAAAACACTGAAAAACTACACAACAAAACAAAGCTATCACATGTAGGCACATCACCTAAACAGACTAGATATCAGTACACTTGAAATAATATTTAGATGGGAGGCCAACAAAACACAGCCTCAACAAATGTGAAATATGAGTCACATCAGTGTATGGGCTGAATTAGCTTGACTGTTATACCCACAGACCACCATTATCAGCCAAAACTGGCTTATCACAGGTAGCGTATATACTGTATGTTGGCAGGTAGAATGTAAAGAGAGATTGCAGTGCAAAAATGTTTTTCAGGATGAACGGTTACATTTGACCTTTATTTTACTCCTTAAGTTCAAACTACTTTTGTGTTTGTATAACAGAATTTTAAATATTACTGTTATCTTACAGATACTCTCATCTCTGATAAAAGATTGATCTACTGTAAACTGTCTAGTCACAACTATGTCATAACCAAATTTGAGGCATGCCTGCCAAAAATATCAAATTGTGTACTCGTATTAACAAGTAATACTGGACAATTTTTTTGTAATCGATTTTACAAACATTTAATATCCCCCTAAATTTTCTTTGCTTCTTAAACATTAGTAATCCATTAATGAAGCACTTTACCACACAGAAACACAAAACAGTTAGGATATAAAGAAAATATATAAGTAACCTATATTTATTAAGCTACAACATTTTTAATTTCTGTTGCAAAAGCCAAAATAACAAAGAATTATATATATTTTCAGGCATCTATGGACACGTTTATTACTCGTGACCTTCGGTAAATTTTGATTTCACTGCTACCACTTGAAAAACTCAAGTTTCATTTTCAGGGCCTGACTGGAGACTCACTTTTAGTCAAAGACACACAATGGAAACAGGAAAAGACAATTAGCTTTGGTTTAACACTGCCTAAAAATAAAGCCTGCGCATTTACCGATTCACTGATACCAGTGATTTACATGTTGCAAAAGTAATACTTTCCCACAGATGTATAGTGTAACGAAGCTGGATTACAACTCTTTGTGGAAGCACTACAAGTAATCTAACTACCAGTACTATTACTTACTACTTCAAGTAAGTAAACCTTGAACTAAAACAGAAAAATCAGGCTATAGTGAGACCCTGTTTTGTAAATAGTAATAAGAAAAGGACGGAAACACTACATGGACACTCCATAATCTGGTGTGTAGTCTGTCTCTCTCGTTGAGCTGAGGTCAAAATGGGGGAGCAATGTTTGGCCCCTCCTAACAAATGGAAGTCACATATGCTTGTCTGGGCACCCCCACCTTCGACCTGCCCATTTGGAGCAAAGTTTTAATCGTGAAATAACAACACTACATGTGTAATCCAGGCCAGTGTGTTCTCAGCAGACAGTTTCCAGATTAAAGGACCCCCCAAAAAACCTGTTGATGCCCCGACGGCGAGCTGGGAGCCACCACACCGACCAACACACACAAAGAGTCGGGCTAGCAAAGTTTCAAACGGGCGACCAAAAGACAACAAAATAGCACGCAAAGTCACATTTTTCAACTCCCGGTCAACTGGGATAATAACATTCAACGTGCTGTACAAAATACGAATTTGGGTGCATTTTTGTTGCTAACATTATTGTTAGCAGATGTGGTGGGGGGGATGAAAAATAACCACCTTATAAAGAAATAATTACGTTTTTACGGAGGTAAAAACGTCAATCGCGTTGAAGTTGACGTTGCTACATTAATCACGCTGTGTGTGGAATGATTGGATAACAGGTGGAAACGCCGTTGTGCTTTTCAGACGTTCCTGTTGGAGAACAATTCAACAATGTCGGTCCAACACGGCTAATGTTCACGCGTTCGCTCCCGGAGAAAACGCGAAAATAGTCGTTAAGACAGCAAAATCCCGAGGGGAGCTGAGCTAAGTCCATGTAGTAATATGCTAATGCGCTGTAACGTTATAGTCCATTGAAGTGAACAAAGAGGTCTGCAAATACTCCGTAATAACACTCGTCCAGGCCCAAAGGACGAAAATCCCGGACCCCGCTTTTCCCGGCTCGAGCACTTAGCACAAGTTGAACGATGCGCCTAAACTTGACTATCGCTCCAGAAACAACGCGGCAAATTCAGCTTTTAAACACGCATTTGGCTGGTAGGAAAACGTATATATTAACGTGTTTACCTGGATTCGGTAATGTGGCATCCAACAGAGGAAATGAAGGGCTGGCGTAGAGAGAAAAACAAAGTTGGGGATAGGATCCTTCCCCGTGGTCCGGACCGTGGGCTTGATGAAGATGAGAAAAGACAATATGAAGCACTCCTCCGCGGCCTCGTCTCCGTCTAGTCTTCGTCACCAAAGCGAAACAACGTATCTCCAGCCTACCATACCTCTCGTGTTACCCCGTTTTCATTAGCGCTGTTAAATTTGTAACCATTTCATTTTCCTAGTAGACATTTTAACAGCCTCCACATTGTCGGTTCCAACAGAGTATCCCTCCGCAGTACAGCCTACGGGAGGAGATGGACGCTGAAACATCAGCGGTGTCCAATTTCAAACGCACGAAGGAACCAAACGAAGCGGGGTTCGACAGTCATCGAATTAGTACGGCGCTTACTTTAAATACCGTAAAATGTCAGTAATATGTAGGTGTAAGCGAAACCGAAAGGGCCCGAGTACTAAAATCGCGTGGATCTATGTCGAATGGCGGAAGTGGACAGCGGAAAGCTTAACAGAGTAGTGACAGAGCAGTACAAGATGGAATGATAATATCGGAGGGAGGACCAATTGGATACGACCAAATTTTGATTGGCAAGTGAGACGCCCAAATATTTCTCAACAACAGCCTTTAGGGCTGTCTCCTTTTGCTCTATGGCTTGCTAGAATTTCATTTGGTTCTGAAATACTGCTTAAACAACAAAAACGGCGTGTCTCTGCGAGTTTATGTGTGTGTGTTTGTGTGTTAGGGAGGCACGTATAGCATTTAACAAAGTTTTTGCTAACAGCGAGTTTAACTGGCTTTATTTTGAAGACATTAGCTTTGCAGAAACAAGTATAGGTCAGCACAGCCCTACAGTCTTATTCACATGTTGGCTATCAGCTTGTGTGTGTGTGTGTGGGTGTGAGTAAGAGAGAGACATCTTCTAACATCAATTTGTTACTTTGGTAAAACATTTATCTGGCATTTGTGCAATGTAATCTTGTATATGTACCAGTGAGTGTGTGAGTGGAAATGACAAAAAGATGTCATTTTGTTCTATTACACCACCCAACAACAGTCAAAATACAAAGTCCCTCTGCTTTTATAACCCGAGACAGTAAATAAACAGTCGAGCTGCCGTTTCTCACGAGTTGCTGGCTGTATAAACAGCCCTGAACTTAGTGATGGTGTTTGTTTTGCGACTTTCTAGAGAAAACCTCAACTGATGTAAGGGGAAATAACCTCATTGACATCTGTGCTGGCCTTTACGAGAAAACTCAACCATCCAGTCTGTGGTTCACAACCTCACACGTTTGTGTACATTGCAGGCATTCAAGAATACACCTGCATGTCATTAACAACATGACTAAACGTCGGTATTTGGTGTAAATAAACATTCAAAAACGTACCATGGGATGTTACTTAGAAATGCATGCTCTAACTTCCAATGAGGAGATGTTGTTGTATGGCTGCGAGGGCATGAAGCTCACTGGCAGCCCCAGTTTGCTGCAAGGATTGAAGATTTCAGGCAATGTGAGCAGATCAACCTCATTATGACAAAACTGGTCTCATGTCACAGAATCACTTGCAAAGCTAGCACACCTGGGGGAAAGATGGTGCCATGGACGTGATCATGTAACAGCGCTGCATCAAAACATCAAACGCTGCCTTTTAGAAAGTAGGACAAACAGCACAAAGGCAAAAACAACATCAAGGTGTGCGGGAAGACACAAGACACTAAAAGCTATATTTAGAGTGGAACTCCATTTTCCTAACCCCAAAGTGTGTACCCTCCTCTAAACCCACACTTTCCTGGGCTCTCTCGTTTTCTACACAGGCCGTATGCCTCTCTAAATGGGTTACCCCCATGCAGCCACCCACGCATCAGGTACAGTAAGAGAACTTGGGGCATCCTGTTATGACTTTTGGTTTCCTGTTTCCTGTAAAAAATACAGTCCCACTCACGGAGACGCACAAACACATTCATACACTCCACCGCACTTCACACCCAGACGGATCAGTGCTGGGATTCTACTCAAGAGAAGAATGTGTGTTTTGTACTACAGTATTGTGCACCGTTTTGCATCATGATAAAAAAAATCAAAAAAATCAGACAAACTCGTTTTCATGGTACTGAAACTAAATGCACAATCTGAGTGGACTGTTAATAATTAACCCCGTCTGGTGGAAAATTTCCATTTTAAGAGGTGTGAGCGCTATGATGTAATTGCTTTGTAAATAAACAAGTACAAATGTAGATTTGGTCTATCACGAAAAGACGGATATTTGAAACATCTGAAACCATCACAAGTTAGAAATCTGACTTACAAATAGAATGTAAGAGCTCTAGAGGGAGATGCACATTTGTAGAGTATAAACATGTTGTAGTCCAATACAAAATGAAACCATTATCTGTGGAAAAAGAAGGTACGTGTCATCCTAAAATTTGTAATTAATTTGTCAATATGGGCATGAAAGGTAAATTTGAGGGTATGTATGCCATAAAAATATATGATTCCAGCATTTTACGGTCTGTTTGGAGTGCTGTGTGCTCCCTTCTGTAAATTACCATGATGCAGAATTCTGAAGAAGTCATTAAGCTATAAGGTGACAAGAGCAGCTGTTTTCCCCCCAATTTGTTGAGGAGATTAATTTGTTTTTATTTCATGTATACATTTTCTCATTTTACATGCCACAAAGGAAGATGTACAAGTATCAAGGGACCACTGAAACTGCAATAACAGCAGTGTTTGCTCGTGTGTGAACTACAGGCCAGAAATATCAAAACAACGCCCTGCCACTGCAACCCCCCCCTCCTGCTACGATACCTGAGCATCTCTGTGCACTTCTCTCAACAGGGGTCAGCCACATCGCTCCTGATGAGCACAAAACCTTCCCCCTTCCTGTGGTGGTTCTAATCTTCTATGCTCGCTCGTGCTCAATGTTCAGTGACGATGTTGTTAGAAAACTGGCAGTCCTTTTCTCATCTCTTTCATGATGCGATTTCAACGTTCTCATTTACTGCATTCAACATTTCTTGTGCATGTTTATATTTTAATTTGTCTCATCTCAGTACTTGAATGATGTGTCATTTCACGTCGCGTTCGTCTCTATTTTGTATAAACTTCTCACCGGATGCTCCTTTTGTGAGGCAGATCGAAGCACAATACCATCCTGTTCTTTTTCCTCATTTTGAGCTCATCTTCCCCTCCCCCTTTCTTGCAGATTGGAATTCATTAGCAATCAAAGAGCCACTGACAAACGCCCAATCTTAATTACACTCTCATTTGCATATTTGCATATTAATGAATGCAGACTTTGGTGTTTTTCTGCTGCAGTATTCTCCCTCCCATCACAAGGCTCACATACTGCAACACTGTCGCTCTCAGAGCTCAAGGCCTTCCTGTCTGGAGGTTACAAACAATTCAAGGAGACTTCAGAGAAACCACAAAGATTAATCATTATGTTCATTTTTTTACACAAACGACTCCTTTACTTTGAGGCAGCATGTTTATACAGTACATAAAGTACAGATTGATTTTTATGGGACTTTAGTAGATCTCTGTACCATGAATTTTAAAGGCTCCACGTAGGACCTGCTTCCCTCTCCTGGTGAAATGGGTGTAAAACAGAAGTGAATGGGGGTGAAACAATCATCCAGGAAAATCATGACATCATGTTCACACGTTACAATGCATACAATTTATTGAGCATTATGACTTTATAAAGACAAAGCTTTTGATTATTTTTCCATTAAACATCATCTGAGTTTTCAAATGTTTATCCAGGAGGAAGTACACAAAGGGAACAAAACAAAGGAGTTAAATGCCCTCATCCTGCCACAACACAGGATGCATGTTTATTGCTAATCCATGTCCTGTTGTGTACATAATATCATAAACAAAGAAGTGACCATTTGTCTTCAGCTCATGGCTTTCATTGTGTCAGAATGTAGCTAGCTCAAAGAGATTAA
Organism: Brotula barbata; assembly: GCA_900303265.1. Classification (NCBI taxonomy): domain Eukaryota; kingdom Metazoa; phylum Chordata; class Actinopteri; order Ophidiiformes; family Ophidiidae; genus Brotula; species Brotula barbata. The sequence goes on from OMNV01002101.1 coordinate 15,334, forward strand.
AAAATATAGATAGAGCTGAATTCAAAGGCAGCCCGTGATCCACTGCAGCTAATCTGAAGTGGATGGTAAACACTGCACGCTGAGGTTGCTGCTTTAAGATACCAAGAAACAATCCCAAACAGTGAGAGAAGAGTCTTTTTTTATCTTTTGGCTTCTGTACTAGGGTCACACTATAATGTTTGTAAGATTGTGCTTCACCTCGAAACATTTCATCAACAAAATGAAATGCAAAAATGGTCTTAAAATAAAATATCCGCTGCCAATCGATTCGCCACGGTCCAGTAAAATAATAATCTTTTAATTTTGGAATGTTTGCCTAACCAGTCGTGTTTTTTCAGTTATTTTTAGCTTAGTGATACAGTACAAACAAGACTGTAAATGCTGACGTTCGTAACTAGTGAAGTTATTTGATAAAAGAGAACCAAACATAAGTTACAAATGACCAGACTCTCCTACGTTTTCTCAACAAGGAACCATCAGGGATAAAAGAGTGTGGGCCATCTTTCTAATTGCAGACTCAGTGCTTGGATGGATGGATTTTGGTTCAGCACAAATGATTTGACAGATGGAGACTTCAGAGATTACCTGAGGGAGAGAACGGTAGAAAAGGTGTGTGTGTTAGTGCACATGTTTCAGGTGGCGGGTAGTCTGAGTGTGGTCCGAGTGTGTGTTTAGTCTGCGGTGTCTGTTGGAGTGCTAGGTTGGTTCAGCACCATGGTTTTACAAAGCCAGACAGCAAAATCAAAACTCCTCTGCCTCAGACCGCTTGATAAATGTATGGTTCTACAACAAAATAAAGACAATAGAGTGCAAATAAGATGTCAGAAAAAGAAAACACGACTACAGGCTACGGTGCTGAGCTCAATTGAAGCCCCAAATACGAAGCTAAGCTACAGGACCATGGCATTTTTAAAATCTTGGCTTTATGTATATAGGTTTAGAGTTGTCAGTTGAGAGATCCAATGAAAAATCCACAAAGACATCCAACATCCCTGACTGATTAGAAAGGGGAAAATTGCATCAAAGTGGTGTGTGTCTTAGCCTAATGGGGCAGTAACCACCAAATAAGGCATATATTAACAGATCGTTATTTGTAATAAGACGCTGCTACTGTAAGGTGATTGTTCCATTAAAACAAAATGTGACCAAGGTACGATAGCTCTAAAATTAATCTCTGACTGAAGCTATTTTGGTTATGCTGGAAATAAGAAAGACTATCTTCAAATTCAAATTGTTGTACAAACATTCAAATATAGTAAGAGCACAATTTTAGTAGAACAAATGAATTACACGAGGGTTCATAATAAATATTGCACTCTAGGGAAGAAATGTTTTTAAGAGGGTCCCAGTAGACCTAGCAGACCTGTAAAAAGCCTACAGGAACTATGTGAGGTGCAAGTCTAAGCCTGTCATGTCTAAGCCTGAGATGTGATTTCAGTCAACAGCAACCATGTTAAGTAACCACAGTAAGGAATCCAAGGCCAGCCTGAAGTGAAGTGTAAATTCAGAATGAGTCACAGCTTAACAGAAGAGTCACACACTCACCGTCTACATTTTCAAGTCTGCCGTCTCCTGGTTTTTGATGGGGTTGTGGAAACACGCAGTGCAAAGGAATCTTGAGCAGCTGCTGTGTGTGAAAAAATGTCTCTTTATACATCTTGAGTTGTTTCAACTTGGTATACATATCCAGACAAGGTAATGGCACATTTACAAAGTTTACAGACAAATGAAGACTCACCACTTTGTAACGAAATCCTGTTAATCAGAGGTGAATAAACCATGAGGTAGTTTGGGAGGAGGCTGAAATACAGAGAAAGGTCAAATCAAATTCTATCAGCAACAGAGAGAGGAGAGAGACGTTTTTAAGTTTTGATTATTTTTAAAAGGGAGTGCTTGACTGCATTGACCACAGGGTCCTCGAATTACTACTTGTGGCTATGAGCAAAGAATGACTGCTGCTATATCATATGAAACAGAAGGCACTTAAAAGATGGGACAATTTCAGTTCACGCATTTGTACCAATTGCTGTCAGGTCACACAACCATTGGCAAACAAGCAAACTTTTGCCAGACTTATTTGCTGCTTTATTCTATTTCCTGGTCAGTAAAACAAAAGTTTAAAATGGAAGAAAAAAAAGACAATAGATCCATATTCAACCCACAGATAATGATGAATTGAAGTGAAAGTAAAATGCAAGCTGTCTCCTCATCAGCAGGAAACAATCACTCAATGAGACAGAGCCTGACTCAAAGAAGAATCCCTTTTGGTATTCATCCACCAATCACAGATTGGTCGGCTTGGTAAACAGTCCAGTCAGCAGTTTACATTATTTGCTGACATTTAGATTCAGTATCATACGAAGCTGCCTCATGCAATTTTAAATAATTCTTTAAAAAGTCACAAAATCACATGAGTGTGCTACTCACCGCTGCCTGGTCTGTCTGTGGCTGTGGGTCGAGGTGAAGTTTCTGCCGGTCTCTCCCTCAGCACCATCCAATCACCGGTTCCAAAAGAGACAGACTGCACACAATAGTGGGGTCCCTGCAATCTCTCAGGCTACGCTACAGACATGAAAACAACAAAGCAACTGGATTATATTAATGAATAATGTGTTTGTTTTGTAACTTCAGGCACCGGTCCATTATTGATACTTTGATTTGGGACTTCCTATCTTCGGCTCACAGACAGCTTGCAGTAATATAGAGGAAGTAAACCAAGTTATCCTTTGCATTGTTGAAGGCAAACTTTGGCATAATTTGATGTCCCCATCACAGAAAACACAGAGTTGTTGAAGCAGCAGCAGTAGATACATTTTGTGAATATGTACTTGTCTGTTGATAGTGCATGTTTTAAAAGAAAAAGGCGTTTACATCTACGCATGATCTGGTGCTTTTCTTTTAAGTAGGCAAGCCCTCTTAAAAACTTTCAAAATGTGGAAACGATCCAAAGGTTTATCACTATAAATAATCTCCATTTACAGAAAAATTGTGTGAGAGAGGCACAGACAGTCTAACCTGAGACAAAATTTGAACACCCGTTAAATTAATTACACAATTTCCAAACAAAGCTATGTCGCTCCATATTAAGAAACCAGAAACCACTTACTTACCGCGATGTTCACTTTGCCCAGGAGCTCCTCAGGGATCCTTGTGGCTTCTTTCAGCACCTGATCTGGAGATCCACCAACCTGTCCAACAGATGGAACAAACAAAGACCAGAATAAAGTATCCCGTTGAGGAAAACTGTGAAGGTACCTGTGTTTAATCTGCATTGTAATTTTAAATAACCTCACCACTGAAGACTTTTTTGCCTTTAAGAAGTTTACTTTGCATTTTAAAATAAATTCGGGCTACGGAATATTTGCAATTGAGGTGTTCATTTTGGTTTAACTGACTTAATCTACTTTTGAGAATCCATATATAAATATCATGCAAACATACATGCAAAATAAACTGTTTTTTCCTCCATGCAGTGTCTTAATTTTGAAAAGAGACTTGCAATTGTTTGAGCGAACCTCTCTGCTCTTAACTTTTGTGTTTTTATGTGAGGGTGATTATTGCACTACTTCACAGTATTTACCATATACACAACCACCCATCCGTTCTCTCACTGTCTCACCATGTGCTCCATGCAGACGCTGATCTCTCAATCATTGTAAAAGGCTCCATAAAGTCCCACTGTGTAGGGAGAATTACGCTCATGCAGCACCTGGAGCTCTCTGATGATCTGGTTTCTGATAGCTGGCTTGATTTCTAGATGAATGACCTGAAACATTGAGATAATTTGTGAATTAGATATCGTACTTTTACAGCTTTACACCTATAATTACTTAGGTCAATCTTCTCAAACATTATGATTTGCTTCTGCAGCTGATGACTATGTATTACTTTTCCTTCTTGGATTAGGGAATTCTAATAGCCTTACGTAAGTGGCTTTTATGAAACGTTAATAACTTGCTTGTATTTATTTAGACCAGGGTGTTGTAAAATTAGAATGCTTTGGCTTCTGCTACGACCTACGCATTAGCACTCACATTAGCCTGATTATTAATATGCCATCAAAATTCACAACTCTATATTTCTTTTTCCTGACGTGTAGCACAATTAGGCCTTACAGGCAGGCTGGACAAAATCATGGATAAAAACAAGTGAGATAAATTATGATGAAAAATAAAAATAAAGAAACACAGAGCCATGACCAACAGTCATCGTTAGCTTGCTAGCTAGCTAACCTCATATTGCTAATAGACGTTACATGATAGCCTGTATCGTTGTCAACCTAACCGAGCTGCTCCACAGCCCACAGGTTAGGGTAGAAATTGACCGAACAGAGCTGCAGTCTGTCCGGGTTTCGTCCTGGCATGTGCGCGGTTGCGGCACACTTAGGCCAGCCACCATGACAGGCAGTCTGCAGAAGAGGCATATGGCGAAGGTACATCTGTACAGGCGGCAGTCCGTCCAACTGACCCTTTACAATGCGCGCTTATTCGAAGCTTTACGGTAATCGCAATAGCTCATTTAATGCCACTAGAGGGTGCTGTTTGATCATTTCCAACTCGACCGCTGTCCAGAATATCCAGCTATCCAGCTCAGCGAGGATACAATTTGGGGGAAATCTGTATGAAATTATATCCAACACATTCAGAATAAAAGGATTTTTAAGGAAATTTTTAAATGTTACATCTTAAAAAATAAATGGTTACTGTAATGGATTTTATATTTTTTAATTATTGTAACTTCTACACAAATGGTGAGTTTTAATGCCTTTTCTGTGTCCCTGTGGTATTCTCAACTATTAATGGGTTACTGACACGAAAAGCCATACTAAGTTATTTAATGTCCATTAAATAATTCTGAACATTTTGCCTTAAAGTGAACTCAATTACCAATTTATTGATCAGTGTTAACAGGGCATTTTTTTATGTTCTGCAAAGTACCAGAAAAAGGTTTTAAGGGCTCAGATTAAAAGAAGTAGAACTAGAGGTGATTTCTCCCTTATTTATTATCCCAAAAGTACTCACACACAAAAAAATATAACAGCATAAAACAGACTCTAACACAGTAACTGTTATCAATAACTGTTAGTTGTATTAAAAAAAAAGAATACTGTGGTGCTTCCTTTTATTGAGCAGTGCAGTTACAACGATTATTTTATCAAGCATGCTCAATTCCTATTCAACCATTTTGATGTTTCAAAATTCGGACACCAACATGTGATAATACTGAAAAAATAGTACATAAAACTCGACGTTCAATTCATCCTTATCAACACAAATGGCAACGGAAAAAAAAATCTCATTTTGGTCACAAATTCAGGACAATGATCTGATACAATAAATGCAATCACGAAACTAAGATAACACACAAGGCACATCATTACAGTTGGACATATAGAGGCCGTAGAAAACCAGCAAACAAGAGAGACTCTCTATCCTGAGCAACAGCGGAGGTTCATGTTTGACAATGACAAAGTTCGTGCACTGTTCCATGGCTTTGGTCTGGGATTCCAACTCCTAACAGAGTGATTTTCTCTTGGGAAAGAGCCGTCTTGCTCATTTGTTTACAGTCTCTTCTGGTCTGAGACAGAGCTGAGGACACGTTTTATTTGAGACACAGCTTTAAGACACAAAAAAAGAATGTTAGGGGAAACAGCAGTCGTCTGAAAATTCAGCTAAATCAAAAATGCACTTCCTGTGTAATCAGCAGCTTTATACACAATATGCTGTCAATTGTTTTCTTAACGGAGACGATCATTTTCATGGTTATTACTAAAAAGAGACACAAGGACACAGACAGGGACGTACCGGGACCCTCTGATGGGTTTTGCCTGGCTGATGAAGTCAGGAAGTTTGCTGTTTCTGGTGTCTGGCAGCAAAATACTAATAACGGCAGCCATTATACTGACCGTGCCAAACACAATGGATGGGAGGACCTTGCTGTAAACTCCTGAAAACATGATGAAAGACAACGCTAATGTCATCATATTTGCGACGAGGATGACGCATGTGTGCGTCATGTGTAATGTGTATGTCATGCACTCACACATTCAGCCATCCACATCCACTTCTAGCTGTCTCCGTCTCACGTTTATGACTTCAGTGTCTCTCCTTTGCTGTCATTTCACATTCCCTGCCAGACTCCCCTCCTTACCACCAGCTGCTGCCACCCCAATCCCCATTCTGCTCCTCCACCTCGTCAATTCTTCCTCTGCTTCCCTGCCTCGCTTCCACCGCGACTGCTGTGTATTGTCATTAGTCTGCTCTGCGTATATTGACAGTCTCACGGACTTAAAGACGGACGTCTTTAAGTTATTTACCTTGTTATCCAGTGAACCGTCTGGTCTTGTTGACCTTTTTTGGGCCTATCCCTGCTGTAAATTTGTCTCTGCTGTGTTTTTGACGTCAGTTTGTTTTTGGCCTGTGGACCAAAGCGTGTCTCAACCTGCACTTTGGTGTCGTCTGCTTTTGGGTCCCCATTCCTTTATGTCACAATATGACGAATGAGGCCATCATGCAGTTGTTGTGCCACAGGCTACACACACCCTATCCTCTATGATGTTTATTAGACATCTAACTGGTGACACACTCACACACGCTGTTGACACTTTTGTGCTTTTATTCAAAATTTTGGATCATTAAATCATCCTTTTGGATCATTTTCAAAGATGCCTTCACACAGACAATTTTAACAAAGAACAGAAACACATCCTGTCAATGTTTGCACTGTCCTTTGTTGCTCCTGCAGACACACCTGACTGTGACTCATGAGCCAACCCGGGGAAACAGAACACACTCTGTTCAAGAATCTGGACCTGAGGATCCTCACACGGAGGATTTCCCAGACACCCTGGTCTGCTCTGGTCCAGACACGTATAGTAATATGTGTATGTGTAACATGTACAGACCAAGGATCTGTTCTACTACTGCTGTCACGACGGCTCCTGCACATTAAGAGTTTTGTGTTTGTCTTGTCACTTCCTGTTTTATTTTGACATCCCCGTCCTGTGTCATGTCTGGTTGCTTTACTTCCTCTTGTGTGATTACCTGTCTCCTCCCTAATGTGTTTCACCTGTGTCTCGTTAACCTTTCCCCACATACTATATATGTCCCCTGTTCCTCTGTCTGATTGCCAGTTCGTCATCAAGCCGCACGTGAGCTGCTTACCAGCTCTATTCCATTGCAAGTATTAGTTATTGACTATACTACCTGTACCAGCCTGTTTCCTGTTCCTGTTCGACCTTGCTTGCCTCCTCGACTACTCTTCTGCCTGACCCCCCC
>OMNV01002106.1:4155-20398 GCA_900303265.1 Brotula barbata
CCCCCCCCCCCCATCGTCCCGCTATTTTATCTTTAACTCCCATCCCCTTACTTTCACTACATTCCATCCCATTAACATAAATTATATAGGATTCAATGGACCGTTTTAATCTCATGTGAACAATATTTTATAAATTAATCCCCTCTTCTTCACCTTAGCTGCACTTATGGAAAGCTTTTAATCCTCCCTTTCATCTTTGTGTTTGCCTCATTTTTCTCTTCACCTTCTGTCTTTTGCAGCTCACCTCCCTCCATCTCTGTTATTACTGCAGTTACAGTCAGTGACACCTGAAGATCCGTAGCGTGGCTCTCATTTTACACATCCTTTAGTAATAAAAGTATGCTTTACCACAATGGCTCTCATAATGCGGTTTGTATACCAATGTTGAGGCGGGAACCCCAACTGAAGGAACATTTAGCAGAGAATTAAAAGGATTAAAAATGTCATTGAAGCCAATTAATCACAAATAAAATATGTTTTATTTCACTGCTTAGATGTTTTTGTCTGCTGAGAGATTCATCACTATCGTCATTATCACTGAGACACTCAGTCTTGGTCTAATCTTAGATTTGTTAGGGATTAACTTTGCTCTGGAGAGAAGACGTGAATGAAAGAAAATTCCATTCTGCATTTTAATAAGGAAGATTAGAATATGAATATCATTCATTTGTCCCCATCACTAATTAGAGCTCGTCTGTCTTTAAATTGAGTGATATACTATATGCATGACGCAGCTTTGCATTCAAAGTTTGCAGGAATGAATGTTAATGCCTAACGGGGAGGTAGAAAAAATTCACAACATTCTCCAGAATAAAAGAAATGCCATTACTCGCTCTGAATAATTTATTTCAGAGGAATTTGTGCATGAATACAATAAGATGCTCCATCGGGCCACACCTGGAGATTGGAGGTGATGTGGAGGTATTGGAAGCGCCTTGTTTTCATGGCTGAAGAAGTCACAGAGCACTTCAGTCCCGAGGCCTTTCTGGATCTCTCCTCAAAAAATACTTTTGGAAAACACCTTGAGAAACCATCCAGGTGGAACTGTTGTTTGAAATAAACGTGGCTGAACGTGCCGCCTGGAGACATTTGGAGACAGTCACAAGCCGCCACGAGCCGCCACGAGCCGCCACGAGCCGCGCGGTAAAAGGAGAAAATGAAAACAAGAAATGAAATTTAGCAAGATGAGGAAATAATTCCACCCACAGAGACATATTCAAAGAGCAGCCAACATGAAAAGAAGATAATGGGTTATTTGTCATCGAAATTAAGTGTCTCCATTTTTATAAACTGCAGCCAGACAGCCTCGCTTGGCAACTGTAGCCATGGAAACCCAATTTCTGTCTCTTACAGAGAGAGAAAATTACTCCTCAGTTAATTTTGTCTTCCAGCTTCTGTTGATGATACAATATGTCTTATCCTGATAAAGTCATCTGCAGCTATATCTTCATCTTAGACTGTGTTGTGGAGCTTTGATCTCGGTGAATCATATTTCTGGGACTGAATAATCACACTTTGAAGACAGGAACAACTGGATTACTGCTTCCAGAGTGCATTCTCCCATTTCATCTATCTGATAGGAATCACCGCAACGCTCCTGGACCAACGTTATCGCTCAGGTCACGGCATGTAATGTTTCAACTGCCATCTGATTTGTGGGTTCGATTCCGACCTGTGCCCTTTGCTGCGTGTCATCCCCTGTCTCTCTGCCCAGTCCTTCCTGTCTGCGGCTCCTCTGTATCTATCATGCTAAACCAGAAAGGCCATAAAAAACAAACTCTCCTGCCCCATTTTCAGAGATGAGTGATGATGATCAGCATGAGGCCGTTTGTTGAAGCTCTTTGCTTTGTTTTTGTCCTAATTCATTCATTCATTCATCTTTAAGATGCCAGCCGATGACGGAACTTTTAATACATGCGGTAATACTGATAAATAACTACGATGAAAATAACAACCAAAACAGGAATTTAACAGTCCAAAAGTGTGGCTGTCACCCTGAGACCACTGGGTTAAAATGAGCGATCAGTCCAATCAGTGTCTGCAGGAGGAGCTGGGAGAGGGAGCGGGGGTCAGAGATGGAAGAAGGCATCGATTTAATTCTTCCCAGATAATTGAAATGCACTTTAAAATGAATTCTTTAGCTGACTCAGGAAGCCAACGTAAGTCAGTTAGACGACAGCAGCATTTCTGAATAATTTGAGGCTTTGCAATTTCTAAAAGTTGTTTCTTTGTTTACTACCATCAGCACAGCAATAATTCCAAAAGGCGGTCGACTGTGGCAAAACCTTCGATTTGGACGGCTCATTGAATGGAGCGTTCACTGTAAAAAAATACAATACAGGGTAGAGAAACGCTGTCGCTTATGTGTGTTACAAGGACAGCATTTAAAAAAGTCAATGTCTTTGATTCAAGTAAACTAAACTATTTATTTTCAGACAGTGTGTTTAAGTGTGATGTTATTGCCAGTTAGCTGACTTGAATTGAGTGAAGAGGTGAGGAAAGAGGAATTTAGAGACAAACTTTGAGCCAACCAATGTTTGTGGTTGAGTCATGCTCGTGCAAATGCAGCCAGTGATGATTTATTCATGACGCCTGTCAATTTGCTCGCTTGTGGCTCGTGGGAAGGTTTTGAGCATCCTTTCCCGGGAATAACTCTTCCTGCTGGCTTTTTTTCCTATAAGTGTTACTCCACAAATGTAGCTCGTATTTTCATCTGTCACTGTGAAGAATTTTACACGGCACAAACAAAGACCGTGTGACCGAGCGTAAAACTACAATCAGAACTCAGCACGACGTTACACAGGGCCAAACATGACCCAAAAACTTTAGCATAAGGAGTCAAAGCGTCACTAATAGTTTTCCCAGAGGACTCAGACATGAAGACATCACAATGATAATCATTTTAAAGATTCAAACAGAAATTCACCCGCGGAAATACAATCAAGAAGTCACTTTCTGAGTGAAGCTTCATCTGAAGTTGTGTCACACGTGGAACTGTTGACAAGTACTAATTGCCGTTAATAAGAACAGTTGCTCGCAAGATCTTAATTGCTTGTCTAGCAGCATTTAGGATGATGGATCGAAACGTCAGCACCAGCGAAATAATGTGTCGGCCCCGCAGGCAGACGTGTGGTTGACACGACGATCACCATCAATAAAAAAAAAAAATCGGTTTATCTCATCGAAGAGTAAATCTTACACAACAGTTTTCATGCACATAAATATGCAAACAATCCAACTGTAGAGGATCCAAAGATCCAATGGAAATGACATCATGTTTAGAGAGAGACAGAGAGAGAGAGACACAGAGAGAGAGAGAGAGAGAGAGAGAGGGTGCTCTGGAGGCCAATTAAACCCATCAGACTGTCAGACACTGTGTCACTGTGTGTGTGTCTCTTGCATTTTTGTGTTTTCTTGTGGGGAAACGCCAGCTCCTAAATTCATTGACTTGTTTTGGTCACATGGTGTGTTTGAGAGCGAGACTTTCTGGCACATTCTATGCTCTTGTCCGATCTTATTATCCGTGAAATGTGTCATGTGGACTTTCTGGTTGCCGCCTCCCTGAAGTCACTTCAGCAAAACACACACGTTCAAAATCAATCAGACTCAAAACAGAGGCGATCGGGCCCTGTTTAAAGGTTCTATGGTGCAGATTCTAGTGCACTACAGCGCCTGGCACTTTGGGGCGTGGCCAAGTCCATTTTGCAGTTTGGAGGCACAGTGAGGTGCTGGGCGTAAAGGGGCACAATTTAACCTCCTAATCCGGGCCGAATATGAACTGAACCGGTCAGAGTGTCACTTCCCATTCCCATAAAGAGACGAGTGCACTTTGAAGTGATTCATTTACGTTCACATGGCAGAGACCAGACTTGATTTAACAGAGCAGACAGATTTGAAAAAAAATCATCTACAGGAGCCGCTCTCACCCTCTTTTTATTACTTTTTATTAGTTGGAACCCACAGAAGACAGTCCACAAATGTATATTTCCTCTGTAAACATATAGGCTGATTAAATTCCACACAATGGACAATAAGGAACAGCGCGGTCACACTGGTTCAAAGGGACACACTGTCAGTCCGCTGAAACAAAGCGAGCGGCTGCTCTGTGCTGTGTTGCTACGGGCACCGATCAAATACCAGCACTCCTCTCTGAAACACACATTTCACCACCGCAGCAGTTCAAGAACCTCCGATCCTCCATACATACATGTGCCTGGCTCCAGGGTACAGGAGCAGAGGGAATCAAACATGTGACTTTAAAGTCACAAGCTTGCTTCTCTATTCTTCCTGTGACTTCCTTTTTCCTGCAGTTTTTCCTCTTCATTTACTTTGACCTCCTCCTCACCACGTCCTCTGTCTCTCTGTCTCTCTCTCTCTCTTGAATATTCTACCATTGCTCCTGCTGTATAATTAAGGGGAAGTGACAGAGGGAAGATTTCCAGACATAAACAGGCTTAACCACGCTTTTGTATTCCATAACTGCTTGGTTTTACATCAATTTTACAAGAAGCAAGTAGGCATTTTCTGGTGATTAGCTGATGAAAATCCTACTTGGCTGTCTGGCCTAAAACCAGGATGATGTTTTGAAGAGGATTCCTCCATGTCTGTGTCATAACTGAGCTGCTTAGGACTGCTGTTACCTCTTCCAAGGAGGTCATCCTTTGTCTGTTTATCAGCAGGATTACGCCAAAACTTAGAGACCAATTTTGATGAGACCTGGTGGGTGGATTGGACATGACCGAGGGAAGAACCCCTTACATTTTGATCCTCCTTGGCCTGTTGGTGGTGCTGTAATGACTCTGAACCTTAAGTGAGGGAATCAAAAATGAGTTTTTTCCTATTTTCCTGGATTCCTTTTGGCTTTCATCCAGACAGATCTCATTTGTGCCTTCATTTTCCACCATTTGTCAATAACCTGCCGTCGCCCAGTCAAACAGTTTTTGATCTGACCGTGGCGTGGGGATATGGAGGGGATGGGGGTTATAACCGTCTCATCAATAGCCTGATGAATTTCAGCACTGAGAGACACGGCCGTAATTGGAGGACACTTGGGCCTCGGCCAACGTGCTCTAATGACTAATCTTTCAATTTACAGAATGATGAGGAAAACCCATCTGAGCGAGTCGCTCTAGATCACAATCAGGACGCTTACATGCACAGTACATGCACATTTACACCACGTGCCTCCGATTGAAGCAATAAATTAATGTCTTCAAACGGCAAAAATGAACAATCGAATCAAGTAACAAAAATAACACGATTTAGAGTTCAGGCCTGTTAAAAATCCATCAGGACTTCCTTACCTGGAGCCTTCATTCATTTATATTATAAGTAGAAGATCCCCAGGCTCTGTCTACGTGGCCATTATGGGGTTTTTCTGGTACCAGCCGTCCACCTCCATCATCCCATCCTCCTTTTCTTTTGATTCATTTCCATCCTTCCCTCTCTATTCACAGTTCATCTTTCCTGTCGTTACCTTTTGAATGGATCTAATTTGACCACTGTCTCATGAGTCTGAAGTAGAGGGATGTGCTATTCTCTCCTCGGCTGTTCACTCAGCGTTCCTTTGTGGTGGATTTCAGAGTCCTGAACTCTCTCTGTGGATGGGACAGTATCACATTTGTCCAATCACTGAAAAAGATAGGCACACTTAAAGAGCACTCGCAATATTTCTCCCCTGACAGTGGAATAGAGGTGGTGGTGAAGCATCCTATTATCAAAGTCGCCTCGTTCACTCTCTGCTTATTCCCCTCTTGCTCCCCGTTTTTCCTCGTCTGCCCTTTATCATCTTCCCCTACTTGGTCCACAAATAACCACTTTTAACCACTTTTTACCACTTTCTGACTTCCCATAATCCCCCTTTCATCGTCCGCCTCCATTCTACGGTTCAATGGGTTTATACAAAATCTAAAAATTAGGATGCTTCCAAGAAATGTATGGAAACTTGGGCTATGGGCTACTTTGTGACACAAATGCTACTGTGGGGAACATTCATGAATCATGGGGCCTGTGGAAAGTGCATGCATACGTACATGAAGGTATTTTTGTGTGTGAAAAACTCTTCTACACCTTCGTTTCTCTCTGTGTGCTCGTCCCACGTCTCTCCCTTCATTTCTCTGCTGCTTTCATGTCTTTTGGGTCTTGGATCTTACTTTATAGAGCCCCACCAGCATTCACACTGTACTCTCTCTCTCCTTTACATGCCGTCTCTTTCTCTCAGACAGACAAACACTCTGTCATAGCTGTCATAAAGCCTTACATTTAAGCTTCAACGATGCCGTGCTACACCTACTCTCTCCGTCCTAACCTCCTTTTCTCAGAGCTTCTTATCTTTCAAATCCCATACTGTCGCACACAAAGATTCATCCACATTCTGCCTCCGTCCCCCTGCCTTACTTTAATCCCTGTTCTTTGCTGTTATTCCATCTGTAATGCACGTTTAGGCAATTGCTGTGTTGCCTATATGTTCCTTGCTACTGATTACAATGATCAGGACTTATAACTGTCATTCCTTTCTTACTGTATCACCAATGAGTACTGCCTCATCAGCAGATGGCGTATTTTACAATGTCTCAGTACATGTACCTACATCTATGGCACCATACCAGGTCCAATCTCTTTATTTTTATTTTTTACTCCAGTTGACGGAGGTGTAAACTCAGAAATTTCTGGGTTCATAAACTCTGACATTCACAGAAGTCCTACTTGTTCAAATCGTACCACAGGACTGCGTTTGGGACACCTTGTGGCTAAAATCACTCAAGCCGAGCCGCAGCTAAGAGCCGATTTGTTTTTTTGTTGTTTTTTTTAAAATATTTACTGGGAGAGGTATACAGCTGAATTTATCCACACAGTCATCATGGGGAATCCAACAAACAAGAATAACATAGAATGCAGATGTCACATCTGCAATCGTACTGAGCTCCGATACTTCTTGCCAAGCAGAAAGCATGAACTAAACACTTGTCTCTCTGCTAGCCTCGTGTCCCTGGGCTTTTCTTCCACTCCCTTCCCTTCCCCTCCTTTTCTTTCCATCAGTCTTCTGTCCTAAGGAGAGAGGCGAGATGAATACAAAAGGGAAGATGAGGAGGACAGTCTTCAGTCGAGAGGCCCGGTGCCAGCTGCTGCTACTGCTGCAGAGACTATTCATCCAAACACAGGCAAGGATGACAACACTTTGGATTTCAGCCCTTGGAGCTTTTTCCCTGCCGTGGTAAAGACAGGGAAGAGCAGGATAACAGAAGTTACTACAATCTGTACTCCAGACACAGTGGACGTAATCCTTATCTGGCCTGCATCAATGCTGCAAAGAGGTCTGCTCATCTTCCCTCCATATTTAATGGATGGTGTAGAAGCGTACACGCACGCACACATGCACACACGCGTGCCATCACAAATGCACATTTTCAACCCTCTCTGAAATTTTCTATGCAAATTGTGAGAGGCTAAAGCGGAGTGACTGAAGTGCCCTGTTTTTTGGCAGAATTAAACCTGAATGAGTTCATTGGCTGTGGTGTTTGTAAGCTGCAACATAATATTGATATTTACCCTACAAAGGCTGTCCTGTGTCTTACCGTATGTGGACTGGGTGATAATGTTTTCATTCAGCACCATATTGGGAGGCCACAGCTATTCTTGTCACTCTGCCACGGTAATGAGTCAGCAGCATGACAGGTGTTTGTGCCAAATCTATCACCACCAAAATGACATCAACGCAGCAAAAACGTGTCGTTGCAGTTTATCTATACAAGACCAAAGACAACGATCAGACAGAAATACAAAGGGGATCAACCTGGGTCGATTCAGAGTCGTCTGATGTCCATCTGCCTTCATATATCAACTTCACACTATCGGCTACGCCACACAGTGCTGCACCTTAACAGACGAGTGTTACTACATACTGTAGGGGTGAACATACTTTTAAGGAGGCAAGTCAACTGCATCGATTAATGAAAAATCCAGGGTAGAGATTAGTATGAAAATTAAATCAGTCCGACGATTTTTACAAGAAAACTGTCATCCAAAATTGGCGATTAGATTTTAAAAAACAAGAAAAGGATAAACTATATCACTAATTAAAACACACTTCTACACTGAGATCCTGCGTTACTGTATGAGAATAAATGAGTCAAATCGTGATGCATCGATTAGTTCCCTAAATCGAATCACCCTGGGAACAAAGATTTACTTCCCTAATATACTTACTACAAGTAAATAACTACTGAAAGAACAATTACCACCAATCCTCTGCTCTGCACACCAGTACCAACATTAGCTGGAGGAGGCTGAACTGACATTTGGTGATATGCAGTAAATGCACACAGCGAACAATGGGCCCATTTCTAAATGCCAAAGCTAGCGTAGCAAATTCACCGCTGACAACAGGCAACATAATACGCACTGAGGCGTGACTGTAGAGCTCAGAGTAAAACACCATTAGTGGCAACTAATAACTGGCTTCAAATAGACAATTATTAATGCTCAATGGAGCACATATTTATCACATTAACAGTGACTTAATGTGTAAGAGCCATCGTGTGCAACAATATCTCATTTTACATCATCCAAGGCTTTTCTGCTTGTTGTTGATGCCTGACGTGGGAATTATCAAATCAGATTTATTCCATCGGGGATCGTTTTGGGAGCTATACATTGGAGCTGTTCAGAAAAAGTAAAGAGCTGTGTGGTCTCCAAACAAAGATCCGGGGTTTGCAGCTCCTCGTCAGTCCGCAGTTTCCAACTTCAAAAGTCTAGAAATGCGTCTGTTGCATTTGTTTTGCCTTAATTGCAGCACAGACAATGAATCTAAGTTTGGCCTGCATGTAAATGTGCTGACTGAGCATGTTGTCAAAGTGGCCACAGCTCAGTGAAGGGCTTTTTCTTTTGAAGTGCTTCCTGCGCTGATTGTCAAGATTCAGGTCACACGTGCAGTTTGTGTGCACGTTTGACCCCAATAATAAGGAAGAATATAACTCTACAGACAGGTCACACTGCTGAAGTAATGAGAGCAGGAGAGACTGCACCATAATGACCTCTCCTCCCCTCATCTCATCATTCTACATTAAAATTTGAACATTCTGCCACTGTACAGAGATGAGGTCATTTCCTCTGCCATAAAAGGCGATAAGATGCTCCTCCTCAGCTGTATGGAACAGGGATTATTACGGTCTTGCGATATGCCCTTTTCTTTTAACAAGAGAATGGCGTCACTTTTTGTGCACTATGCCTGAACTCCCCGCACAAATCAAAAGTAGGACACTGAAGACACTGAACTGGGGCTGCACGATATGGAGGAATATGGCAACATGCAAGAACACAAATTAGATGGTGTCTTCACGATATGTGATGCCCTATGGTGAGCCATGTCAAACGTTTCTGAGTGTATAGACCATAAATTCAGACTACTTCTGGTGCAAAGTTACACAACTAAACACAGACAAGATGCGTCAATTAATTATGATGTCATTTTTCTTTTTCACACCTGTCATCAAGGAGCACCAATAGGAAGAGGAAATAGCACTTCTCTCTCTTCTCGCTGCTCTCATTGTTCACACCTCCATCCAACTGTAGTCTTCACTGAAACAGCTCATTCTGAAGGAATAAATGTAGAAAAGTCATTCAGTGCGGAGTACATCCCTAATTCCATTCAGGTTTGGGTCCTTGTGGATTATTTGGCAACTGGCCCAACGTATTTCTTTCTCACGTACTCCTTACTTTGGTCTTCCGCAATCTCCCTTGGGTGCCTTGTCAAGCTCGACAGAGAGATGACAGGGTGAGTCGAAACAAAGAGATGAGAAGATTTTGGGAGACAGCAACCTGGAAACTGCCTCTGTGTGTGATGCAGTAAAACAGAGACACACAGAAGAAAGAGCGTAGACTTCCTAACCTGGAGGAACCCATTCACGAGGAATACGATTAACTAGAAAGCATTCGTGAAAACAGCTGACGTGAGGATTTATTTTATATTAATAGGTGGTCATCTTCATCTTGGATAGACCAGTTCCATGGCGTCAGTTATGACACCCACTGTGACCCTTCTACCAAAATAACATCTGCTATGCTTGCTGGAGTGTAAGGACGGGGCCTTTTTAGAGCTCTAACTGTGATCATCAGTGAAGTGAACAGTCATGAGGGCTGCCGTGTTCCTGGGCTCCCAGGTGAGGCTGCAGCAATTAAAAAGAGTGCAATAATCCCTCAGATGACCAGTAAACCATGTGATGGATGGCTCTGTCAGTCTTCCTATGCAGCACCCATCTGGAACTAAAGGGGGATTATATTAGCTGTGACGTACTAGATTACATACATCTGTCCATTCCACACACAAATGCCATCAATAACTAATTTGACAGACCAAGCCAGCCCTCTTCCATGCGAGCGTTTTTTCCTCCACTAACTCTGGCACGGCCTCTCCAAGTGGACAGACAGAGTCGCACCTTGTCACACTTTATCTGACCAAACTGACTCCAGAATGGCTTTCAGATACGATCACGGTGACGTAATGCGCGTTGCACTGTATTGCAGCATGAGGATCACTTGTAGCCGGTTGGTGTACGTGGGCTCTCGCCGCGCTTACTCCGACTTTTTCCTCAACCTGACAAGTGGCATTTTCCCTCTTCCTTTGGATAAGCAGAGTCAAGGCAGAGCTGTCAGTGAATAAATGTCACTAAGGATTACGGGATGCACTGAAAAGTTGAGCACTTCCTGCATTAACAACTTAGAACCACAACATCATTCTCATGAAAAACACTGACGACAGTAATGAGGGACAATGAAACTGAAAGACTGAATAGGAGAAAGCTCAAGATAATTAGTCTGTGATAAATGCCTTAAAGTGATGCTCAGTTATCCTGATATGTCATTGGATGCATGCTAAACACTCTGTGTTCCATATTCACATCCATGGTAAAATAAAAATAAAGACACACCCTCAGTTAAATCTAGCAACTCCTGAAGATTGGTAGCCATTATATTGATATATTCAAGATCTGTAAAATACCATCACATAGGACGGACCAACTTCCACAAAACTTTGGAGCGATTGTTGTGCCCCAGGGAAGGAAAGTGATGAGCGCCTATCAGGACACTCATGTAGGCTAAACTGATGGAACCAACCTGTCTCTTTGCTCATAAATCAATGCTTTTGTTGGTCTCCCATCTGTCTTTTTGTCCGTCCTTAAAGACCGGCTCTACAGTGAACATCAGTCGAAACCCCTGATCCTGGGTGTATCTTAGCTCGGAGCTTATTTAATCTGAAAACATGACATAAAGTGAAGATAGTCCTGTATCTGCAGACAGCAAACATATCAACCTAA
Source organism: Brotula barbata (assembly GCA_900303265.1). NCBI lineage: Eukaryota > Metazoa > Chordata > Actinopteri > Ophidiiformes > Ophidiidae > Brotula > Brotula barbata. The sequence continues at coordinate 15,468 of OMNV01002106.1, forward strand.
ATCAATGGGATGACCTGTATGGTAACCTAGTTTAAGTCTCTTTGGACCATCACACACACAGAATGTGTCACCAAAAAAACTCCAGGCTAACCCAGTTAATATTGCTTGAGTCTATTAAAACTCTCGGCTCCCTCAGTATGAGATTAACCTAGTTAAAGCTTCTCCTGATGTGTTAATTGGACAACGTTGGCTTCTATGTCTCGCCACAGCAGATTTCAAACGACATGATCCACAGCTCCAGCCTTCAATTTGCACACATGTGAGAGCAGGAAAGTATTCTTTAATTATGTTATTCCGCTATTTTGAATATCTCATGCACCCTCTGCAGTGCAAAGTACATGACTGCCCAGAAATGTAATCTGGTATTTGGACATTGATTTCATTACCTGGGAACTGCTGGACTGATTTCATCACAGCCTCTGTTTGGTGCTTGAGGGAACTTGTCAACACATTTTCATTGGTATTTACTTCTGCCTCCTTCCCCCTCACTTTCTAAGCAGATCTTGATTCAGTTTATTTTTATGGATAAGCAGAGAAAGAGGACGAGAATGTGCTGCTAAGGTTCAATTATACAATACTATCTATCTATCGCTTGAAATTCATTAGAAGATGAATATCATGAATGTGATCATTTCAGTTGTAGTCTTGGGACATATTCAGACAAACACTGTTTGTATAAAACAGGAATCCTCAGTGATCCAGACACAAATTACATGCAGATCGTGACCGTGCACTAAATGATAGCCACAGCACAAATATTTCCCTGCGCTTTGATGTTGGTAAATATGGTCGTGAGCCTTTTAAAGACCTACACACATGCAAAAACACACTCACACGGCAGCAGAACAGAGAAGGAGGAGGAACAGTTCCAGAATTATATAGATGGGAAGCTTACACCAATGTATCTGTATCAAAGGATAATATGATGTTATTAAAAGATGCAAAGCAAACTGTTCCTGCTTCAACTATTAATCCCACAACTTTTGATGAAGACGTTTATATTTTCAATAAAGCAATAAGTCCTGCTGTAAACATTAAAAACGTGGTGCTTTGCTTACGTTTCTCCGTCTGTGGCATGAAGATAAGATGCTGAGACGGTCATATGAAGAAATAGTCTTACATATTGGTGTAGTTCAGCACACAAGAATGACGACTGAGATAATATTTTGGTTTAATGGCTCCTCTGCCCTAGTCCTATCTGTTTTTTAGTGGATCTGACTGCCCCCAGGTTGCCAAATGTAAGCTTGCCTATTGACAAGTGGAACAGCAAGTAGGAGCTGGTTGTATCCTTCCCTGTAACGATGAGTTAAGTCTCTACTTTTCAGTCCAATTTCCTGAGCCTTTCACTACAATTGTGCCAATGTGAGACTGAAGGGCTGTTCCATACTGCCTGGGCTAAAACAGGGAAAGTACATGCTGCCTTTAGTTCTGACACCAGAGCATGCAGTCCTTAAAGCGTTTAGTCAGCAGATACTCGGGAGTCTTGGCTAATGAGCAAACATGGTGGTTATTCAGTAATTAAAAGAAAACAGAAATCAAACGTAGTGACTTGAGACGTGCTGCCTGCGTTTGTCTGACCATGGGTGTGTGAGCGCTCTGCTGCACTGTGTTGTGTTAGTGTCCTACGACAGAGGAAAGTGCTCTCATTAAGAACAGGACTCTTCTCCATGAGCCACAGTGATAAACATTTAAGATAATCTTTTATTGTCTGCCATCCATTGCTGATTATGTGTTTTTATTGGCATGAAAGAGGCCATTGACTAAAAACAATGACTTGACAGTCTGTTTGACCATTGGGTAGTTTGATGAATTGTTTTAGAGAAATAATTGAAGATGAACCACAACACCAGGTATCCGTCAATGATGCGCCACACAAATGAAGATAAACACTAACAAAGGCCAGATGGAATTGATTTCCTGTAATTTATATAAATGGCTCTACGATACAGCACAAAGTGCATAGTGTGCTTTAGTTTTACAGTAAGTGGCATTTAGTGATGAACAGTGGAGAAATAAGCAGTTTAATATGATCAGATAAACTCAGCAACGATGCAACAGTTTGGCAATTTAAATGATTGGATTATGGCTGTGTGTGTGGGCTGGAGGAACTTTACCTCAGACACGAGCCTTTACAGGAGGACCTTGGGCTCGAGGCGGCGTTTGAACTGGATGCCCATCATACATTCTTGACCTAATTAAGCACCAAACCTGCGGCCACGGCCAAAGTTATATTAACATATCTCCATTCACAAAATCTATTCCTAGCACAGCATCCGTGCTCGGAGTCGGCGTCGCCAAATACCGTCGGAAAAAATGTGTACGCGAATCAAGCAGCATCTGTGTGGAGAAAGGTGAGGGTTTGCTGCATACTGGCACTGCGCACAGCAGCCAGCTGGTTGGCTGGTCACAGACCCTGACATGACTCAAGACATTCCACCGCAGGGATTTACATTTTAAATCTATTCCTAGAATGAAGAAGGAGTATAAAAAGGTGTGTGTATTTGCGTGTGTGCCTGGTTTTAGGGCAAGAATCCTATTAGCAGCTCTGCTTCGACTATCAGCGGTTTCATTTCCAGGAATGTGTGGTTGAGCGGGAGCGTTCCTGAGCTGTCAGCACGCTCACCTACACATCATACTTATGTCCAAATGTGCTTAAACTGGAATGAGACATATATGGGTGGAATTAATAGGATTGCGTCGACAAATATACATGACTTGTTGCTTAATCCGCTTACATGAAAAAGCACACCAGGTGAGGAAATGCATTCACTGACTGCTTAGACGGATTAGAAGACATTAGATCATTTACATGTCCGAGTAAATCGATTAAAAAATCACATAATCTCAGAGCGCACGAACGAATCTGGTGAAGGTGGAGGTGCTAAACTTTACTCTGCATTAGTACATAGTGTGTAGAGTTGAAACATATAACTGGGAGGAACTTTACAGGAGGAAAATCTTTCTTCCTTTAGGTATAAGCACTGACCAGTAAAAAAACAACAACAACATACTTACATCAGCCAAATACGGTCACATGATCTTCCAGAAACATTGAGACTCAGCTGATGTAACACTGACAGTGCATGGCAGCCAGTAGGGCTCTGTACATTTCTATAGTATGTCTATGAGAATGCTAACTCATACATGGGGCCCGCAGCAATTGGGATGGATTTCTCTGCTCCACCAGCATCTTAATGTGCTTTCACACACATTTACAGCCCTTGGGTTGGTCAGTGACATACGGGTCCACGATGAAATAAGACCACGATGTCACATTGACAATGTCCTGACCGTCAACAAGCACGGGGGATTGCAAAAAAAGTGAATCAAAAGCCATGTTGTTAGTGATGTAACTTTTGGAAACTCATGGTCTGGTCAGGTTTGTGCATGGAGTCGATCCCTTGTGGGACAGGTTGGTTGGTACCTTGCGTCTCCTGCTCACCATCTGGTGTGGTGGATGTCAACTTGCGGTTTATTGTACTCGCTCGCATCAATCCTGATTTTAGAAAGTGTAAATCCCTTAGTTCACGTATAATCTACTTCAGGTTGGAGAGCCCTGATCTCACATCGAGGCAGATCAGCCCTGAACTGACAAATCTCACATTTTATGAAAAACAAATATCAGACCAAATAACATCATCTCACTTTGTGCATGTGTGTGTGTGTGTGTGTGTTTGACTTTCTAATGAGGTTTATTAATCAGGACACTAAATCCAGTCATCCATCTGTTGTTAATACCCAGATTAGGGAACGTGTCAAGCCGCAGCAGAAATAAGAAGATAACGCAGTTACTGAAATCCTTGCACAAGTAAAATTAGCTGGAGAAACAAGAGTAATGCTGTGTTACACCGAGCCTTACAGCACTTACAGCATCCAACACAAAAAAAAATGAAAAGAGCTACAGGGCAGTTTTGGGTGAAAAGAATACAAACGAAAACTCAGTCATTATTTAGTTTTTGCCAGTTAAAACTCAACTGAATTTTTCTTGTTCAAATATATATCAGCCACGTTAATACCAGAGGAGCATTTCAGCAGCACAGATCAACAGCTCTCCCCCAGTAACGCTGCAGCCTGGCATTAATCAGTGTGACTGCTTTGTTTAAGTTTTCTGAATGTGACTGACATGGAAAAACTCTTTCGGATGAGTTCGTCAATTCAACAGAAACAGTAACAAAACATATTTTCATATTCAGTCACAACTGGACTTAGTGTCATGTCACTCCAGATTATGAATTCATCACTAACTGTGATGTGACCATTAGTGCTTAAAAATAGTGTTTATATAAGAATAAAATTTTTCGAATGTGTGCTCTGCTTCACTGATGCACCACCTACGCCTCCTTGGAAAAAATGCAAACTCATTTGAATTAAATGTCCACTCAGGTAAAAAAACTATGTAAATAAAAATGTAAATTTGACTTCAGTCTCAAACAGCTGGGCTAAATACCATAAACAAGTGTAAAAATCACAAAACTGACACAAAATAAGCAATGTTATAAATGGACATTGCATTAAAAAAATTTTTTGGAAGAAGTAAGCTTTGTGCTGTGAGCAGAAAATTACATTAAAAGTGTGTGTGCCCCGTGTCAGAGCCAAAATCTGGACCACAGAAACACATAATTGGTTGTTGACATTTTCCAGTTGTGCACATCAGTTCCTTTGCATGGCATTTACCCAGAAATCCCTGTCTTCATACCAATGAAAATACATCTCATTTTACGTCTTACTATTCCATCTCCAACGCCCTTTCCTTCCAAACATGTGCAATAAACAAAACGAGAAGAGAAGAGAAGAGAAGAGGAGAGAAGAGAAGAGGAGAGAAGAGAAGAGAAGGTCTTTTTTGAGCAGCCATGCTGCCCCACCATACTATCTATACTTTCCTTCAGGCACTACAATTGCTATCGTCTCTTAGCAACGCCCCCGGCCAAATC
>OMNV01002109.1:6414-42248 GCA_900303265.1 Brotula barbata
GGGGGTGAAGATGGGGAGGTATGTCTTGATGGCTGGTGGAACTGTGAAGGTGAGCTGGGATGGATGAGTGGTAAAGTTTGTGTGTGTGTGTTTGGTGATTGTAAATGCTTCTAGCTCAGGGTCAGGTTGTTGTCCACAGACAGACAACTGTGAGTGTTAAAGGGGAAGGAGAGCCGCAGCAGTGGATCGGTGGAGCCATGCAGTGACTGGATGGAGGAGGTTAGTGTGTCTTAATGTTTGCACCTGGTTGTAGTCGCTGTTAGTTTGTGAATGATGGGAGGAATGCGCCCACGCTGCGGACGCTGCTGCAGTTGAGTGGTTGTACTGTTGTCACATTACAGCAAAAACATTTCCCCAAACCCAGTCAGTTAAGTGGTTGAACAGTGATCCGCTCCCTCCGTTAGGCCCAGAACAACATACAAAAGGACCAAAAATGAAATAAAACAAGTTCTCCATCACCGTGTTTGTTGCTTCATTCCTCAAAGTGCTACAATGTAACCACAAAATTCAAAAAAAGGACAAACATAGCCTGACATATTTGGATTACACTGATGATTCATACACTAGCTGGAATTAGACGGATAGAAAGAGATACAACACATGTGATCCTCACCTTTTTCTTCTTCTTCTATTGTAATTATTATTGTGTGTCATGATCTAAATCTTGTATATCTGATAAACTAAATTTAACAGAGCTACACAATGAGCCGAATGAGGCCCAGCACAAAATGAATTCATTTATAATTTGTATATTTCATTTTCTTCTGAGTGCTAAATAAATTGATAATAAATAGATAGATAGACCTGAGAAATTGTGATGGAAAAGTTGTTTTATTCATATTTTTTGTTGTTCATGTGGTCGATGATTCTTGCCAAGGCTGTGCACGAGGAAATCTTAATGCTGCTTCCAATAATAAAACCAGGCAACTGTAAAAACATAAGTTGGGGCGAGAATAAATGCCAGAACCACAAACAAAAAAATTTAAAAGATTCTAGCACGACCCTTGAACTGTTTATAAGCTTTTGCCAGCTCAACAACACTACAACAGCTTGTAGCAGAAGGAACAAAACAAACAGATACAGGTACAGTGATGGATTTCATCACACATAGAGACACAAACACAATACCACTGACGTTGTGTATGTAGATTGTTCTATCTAAAGAATTCCAGGAGTTATGGGCTTGGATCTCAGAGTTCATTCTTTTCTTCCGCCTATGAGTTTTTGTTGCCTCCACCTGGACACTTTGAGTGATTGGTCTGTCTGCGGTGTCGGTAAAGGCAGGGGCGTGGAGATGACGGTATTTATGATGAAGAAGGCTTGGTGACGGTGAAAGTGCGGGAGGGTGTGTGCCGTGAAACAGGGAGAAAGTGGGTCAGGTAGGGAGGAGGGGGGGCTGCATTCAGGAAGAGGCGGAGAACTTACCTGACGCTACAGCCATGCCAGAGGGAGCAGAATACAGAAGAGAGCAGAGGTTAGAGCGCGAGAGGGGAGAGGCAGGAGGAGGGGGCAGCTGTCTCGCAGAAAGATCTGAGGGGGGAGGAGCCCCAGCCTGGGGCGGCAGGGGCCCGAAGCGAGGAGAGGCAGAAAGATAGGAAGAGGTTAAAGGAAGAAGTAGTGAGAGAAAGTCGAGGAGTTCGAGGAAGTAAGAGCAGAAGTCAAATGAAAAGTGGAAAAAATGGAAGGAAGGAAGAGATCAGAGAAGGAGGTGAAAGAGCAAGAAAAACAGCAGAGGTCCATCCGTTGTAGGCCAAAAGAACGAAAGCAAAGAGGGAGAGAAGGAAGAGAGGTGGGGAAAGGAGGTGGACAAGGACGGGGTCAGTGGAGGGTAATGGTGCGGCACAAGCAGAGGAGTGAGCACGAGGCCACGGTCAACCACGCCGGCAACACAAGCAGCAAGGAGGGAGGATGAGTGAGGCAAAAGAGAGGAAGAATGAGTGAAGGAGTGGAGGAGTAGTGAGCAGAGAGACAGAAATAGACAACAGAGCAAAGTGTGAGGATCGCAGTCACTCTTTTCAGCAGATACTGTTGAAAACCATGTACGAGCGAAGGGGTGGGGGGGCAGCAGGTCATGGCCACACTACACCAAGGACAGCTCAGGTTAGACATACGTCTGTGAGTGTGTGTGCGCAATTCAGTGTTGTATGCATCATTTGAAATGCACTGGGTACACGTCTGAATGAGCAATCAGCACCCATCACAGGGAACATTGCTCCGATACCCACAGCAACATGCAGGAAGAACGCATTTCAAATGCTTAATGACCATGTGCATGATGTCCTCTGTGCCCTGCAGAAACTTTGCATCTCAAGTTTTGCACTTTTAACTCTAAACTCACAGCTCAGGGTGGATGATCTTCTTCTCTTGCCACACAGTTTCACCAAACTTGTAGTCATAGGCTTAGTCCGGAGATGTCAATTTCATCAGTCACTACGTTGTTTTGACCTGATGACTTGTGGCCGGCCAGAAAATAAGCTGAATTTAATGTGGAAATTGGGTTTCTTGTCCAGCTTTTGAATTGTTGAAGTATTTCCACTTTTTAACTTGAACTTTTCTTCGAGTATTAAATGATTTATGGCTTCTTGGAAGACGCATAGATTATACAAGACACTGTAAATATGAATATATGCAGAGCAGCAGTCCAGAACCCTTCACAGCAAAGCACATCACAGTCTTGTCTACTCTGCTCGCCCGACACCAAAATAAAAACTACTTCAGCCAAGTGTTAGCCTGCACATGTGCTTCTATCTACGTGTATATTCCTGTTTGTGTGCCATACGGGGAGCTGTTTCTAAGGGTGAGACGGAGGCAGAGGCAGGGGCAGACTGAGGCTCTGTTGGAGGCCAGTCTGGAAGGCCAGGGTCAGCTGGATATTGGGTACTCACAGAACTACTTCCACATGGTCCAACGCCCACTGGTCGTGTCCCGCGCCGTCGTGTCGTGGCTGCCACCACCGTAGCATCACTCCTTTAACTCTCGCTTCTCTGGAGAGGCCGTGGAGACATTGAGGGTCAATGAGGGAAATAAGGTGTCTGTTGCAATGCTGATCCAATGGTCCTTACTTTACTCATTTTCAAGTTGTTCACTGTTAGTTTACAAAATGTTATGATTTTAAATTATGTGAAATTGCCTCCATGTTGCCTATTAACCTTTTCTTTTTTTCTCTATGTCTTTGTTTGTGTGACTCACAGCGGGATATTGTAGGAGACTCTCTGGGCCTTTATGAAGTCTTTGGGTTGGTGCTGGGCGATGACGTGCCAGCTCACTCCATTGTTGACGCTGTACTGCAGCAGCACCGCCCGGTCCACCGTGTTGGCCTGGTCCAGAGCGATGTTACAGCTGTCTGTCTGCGACACGCTGCCAATCTGCAGCACAAACATGATCTTACTGTGGGGAGACAGAGAAGAAAAAAAGTTCAAGAAAAATAAATATTATAGATTCATAACATATATTTTTGATGGTATATTCAGGCAGGGGGATGCGCTAAGTGGACTTCTGAGTGAATAATGGGTTTCTATGCGTTTTGTTAGTACCTGTACCTGGCTCTAGTGAGGTCCAGCGGTTTAGTAACAGCCTGCCTCATCTTACAGCCATTGAAGTAGAGCGAGTCTCCGTGGGCGTGGGGTGACAGCTGCCCACAGCCACTGCCCACACCACCACCCTGGATCAGTTGCCAGCTCTCCTGAGACACGCTGCCTGACTCAAAGTTGTCCTTGATGGAGCTGGGCAGGTCGTTGCTGGAGAGGGAGCAGTCGTCACCTATGAGGGGACGGAGAAGGAGACGTGAAGAAACTGGGACAGATGAGATTACAGACAAACTTATTATAATTGAAATAATGAATGGCATTAACATCTGGGATTTTAAGTGCAGCTCATCAGCTGCTCATGGCCCACCATGGTATCCTTCATCACAGATGCAGACAATGCCATTTGTACAGTAGCCATGGCCACTACAGAGTCCTGGGCAGGCTTCTCCGATGTAGACATGGTCCACTCCCCAGCCGTGTCGCTCTCCTGTCCCATCTTTCTGAATCCAGCGGAACTGCGTGGCTCTGTTTGTATACAACAAACCATTCATATAACTGAATCAGGCACGAGAGAGAAGGGTCGTCCATGATTCCACTGATAAAAGTAATCACAAGGAATTAAATGAAGATAAAGTGATGATATAATAGAAACAAAAGGCCTGCTAGGCCTACCCTGAGGAGACGTGGTCTGGTAGCTGGACTGTGACCCTGGTCCATGTTGAACTGTTGACTGGGCTGTAAATGGTGGATTCATGGAACTGGAACGGAGAGCAGCCCACATTGTTGACTGACGAGGGAAGGCACTCCGACTGTACCAGCTGCCACGAGTCTGACCTGAGGAAAGAGACTGACAGCTTTAATCTGGATGTATAATCTGCTTTTAAAGTTTTGTAGTATATTTGCGTTTTTACTTTTTGAGACTTGGCATATATGATTCATGGCTTGGAGAGTTGAGTGGGGAAAACAAGTTTTCTTTCTGGGAATCATTTCTACAGCTATGAACTGTTTACAATTGGCTATCTGAATGAAAATGTTGCAAAAAGCATGTAGTTTCCCTCTTAATAAATTACAAAGGTATATAAAATGTGCTGTCTTTTGTCCTCTTACCTTGCGTCCTTCCTGTACTGCAGCAGGACAGAATGATGGTCTTCACAGGTGTCTGCTTCACAACCAACAACAATCTGCACACAAATACATCAATACACCAGGAACATAAACCAACATGCACAGAATGAAATTCATCTATGTACAGCAGCTCTGCAGCTCTCTGGCTGTACCTTGAACTGTAGAATATATCCAGGCTGCACTATGAGCTCACGAGTGGCCAGAATGTTGTGTGTTCTGTCTTGGTTCTTGTTGGGCCAGTACAGGTGGAATGATGGGTTGCCACAGAAGCCCGCTGTACGCACAGCATTGGGGTAGAAACTCCAGCTCTCCTCATGAGAAGCACCCTCTGATGAAAGACAAAGAAACAAAACGAGAAGAAAGAGATTCAAAGATATATCCAAATATTATTTGTATTATTCAACATCTGCAGATACGAACACCTACCATCATCAAAGGTGTCAAGCAGCATGGATGGGTTGATGTCTGACCCCCCCACTAAGATGTTGTCGATTGCCCACTGGGCTCTCTCCAGGCTCGGGGTGGCCAGGCCAGAGGAAATGGTAAATGGTTGCCACCAACGCAGGCGGGTAGCATTTGTCAGAGCCCCTTCCGGCAGGACAATGTAGTCTCTCCTTACTGTCACATACTTAAGATAGTCCATTTCATGCAGCAAGGTCCAAGACACACCTTAGAGATAATATAAACACAATTATAAGGATCAAGAAGAAGAAAAAAGGAATGTAGTTCACATCCTGAAGATGTCAGTTGCCACAGATTCGCTTTTCTTGAGAGACATGTACAAGAAACTTCTGAAGTTGCTTCTCTCCTAGTGACACCTAGGATTAATTTTCTTTCTTCCATTTTGTTGCCTTGCACAAAGTCGCCATTTGAATTTGTTTCTCGAGAGTGTTGATGATCTCAATATGCAACCAATATAATATTTGCCTTAACTGGCTCCAACATTTCTATATTCCTGGTCTTTACAGCAGATTTTCAACATATAGCACCAGCACCAGTAAGCACAAGATACTTGTGAAAATACTTTTAGTTGTAATGATGGCTGATTGGTGTGTATCCAATGTGGTGCGCGTTGTGTAAATGGGCTCTCAGACACTGCATATGTAAGTGTAATCGCACCTCCATCAATAGAGTAGTCTAGCAGTACTCCCTCTTTACGACAAGTTGGTCGGTGGCACATGGTCATGTTATCTTCACTTCCTATCCTGGCCCAGTACTCCACAAACCTAATCACAGAGACATGGAGTACATAACACAGTTACAGACATGCAGGACGAAACTATTTCGGAATCTCACAACTACTGAAAGAGGACAGTTACTAACTTGGCTCCACGGAGGTCCAGGTCAGCTGTGACAGCCTGCCTGGCGTCAGCTCCTGCAAAGTACAAAGACGTCCCCTCTACTAGCACACCACAGTCTGTACAGGGTCTGCCACCCTCTAGGACCTGCCACTGAGGGCCTGCTGCTCCTTCCCAGTCAAAACGCTCCTTCAGAGATGCCTAAGGATGAAAAGACAGCATACAGAATAAAGAAATTGTGCACCATCTCAGACAGATTCTACTTCCTCACATTATTTTCATCTGTACCTTTAGGGCAGTGCTGGCATAACAGTTTGGTCCAGTAAAGCCTGGGTCACAGAGACAGCGCTCATCTAGACAGTCCCCGTGTCCTCCACAGTGGCGGTCACATGCTGGGCCGATGTAAAAGTTTTCCACCCCCCACTGAATGTCTGAGTGCTCCTGGTAAAACCGGAACCGCACAGCACTACGGAACACAACACAGAAAGTGGCTAAAATCGTCAATGGAAAAACATCCATCATGCAATGCAATGCTGTGGCAGCTCGGAGTAGGAAGTGTGATGTTGACGACCCACCTGTTCGCCATGGTGTCTGGCAGCAGGTAGACTGCTCGTTTCCATTGTTCAGCAGGGAAGAAAACGGATGGCTGGGACACCTGACCACCACATCGGGGGTCTGCAGGAAGGCACTGTGGCACCAAATACTTCCATGTCACCCCAAAGTCCACTGAATACTGAACATGGACCTGCCGGTCTGCATGGCGTTGTGGTACACTGCAGCCTACTGCAATCTAGGGGAAAAGATTGAAAAGGATGGGGGTGTTGATGTTCGTCCTGGAACATCAACACCCCATCCTACACATAAAGCTGTTCACATTTCCTAAGATTCCTAAAAGTTACCTTGAACTGCATGACCCAACCCTTATCAGGAATGATGTCATGTGTGACTGCGTACACCTCTCGACCATCAGCACTGCCACACACCATCACTCCATCGGGGGAGCTACAGAAGCGCTGTACCGAGCAATCCTCTGAGAACAACCAGTGATCACTCACTACACAATACGAGCAAAGAGAGAGCAAGAGAAAAAGGTAGGGAAATATGGTGAGTAATTCGTAGTGGAATTTTTAGTTTATCCACCATTGGTTATTTGTTTGAATTGAAAACAGTGATTATTTGTAGCATGTGGTTGTCATTTGCCGTACCTATGGGGGTTTCTTCTTGCTCACTGATCTCACCCATCCTTCCTGACGTCTCATCTGCAGGAGATCTCTCATGGTTGGGCAGTGCCACCCCACCAAAAGTATCAGAGATCTGCGCCCGTGGGTCTGAGCCAGCAATGAGGACGTTATCCAGAGCCCAATCACTGTGGTCTGCACCATCATGCTGTGGCTGCCACCAGCGTACACGCACTCCCTCCTGGTGGGCAGCAGGGGGCAGCAGCACATTCACAAATCTGAACACAAAAAGAAACATACAATAAACAAAGTATACAAATACACTTAAGTCAATATATGGATGAACCTCAAGTCTACATCAGTACGTCAAATACCTTCTGTTACATACATTCTGAAATACACTGTCCAAAGTGAAAGGTGAAAACACTCACCCAGGCTTGGTGTACAGATCATAAAAGATCTCAGTCAGTAGATGCCAGTTGATTCCTCCATTCAAACTGTACTCCAGAAGCACACCCTGGTTACGGTTGCTAGGTGGGATCATGCAGCCATACATGAAGTAGAACTGGATGAACTCAGCATTGGTCAGGTTTAGGTCCACAGTCACCAACTGACGGCTACAACTCTGTGAAAACACGCATGCAGTGATGTGTGAACTTAATAACTTATGTTAACCACGCATACCTTTTAATAGGCAAGTATGAATACTGCATAATTAGCCCCAGTTGAAATACAACTACTTGTACATTATAATATATTATGAAGAATGAAGATGGGGAGATAGGGAATAAAAAAGGGTAATGACAAACAAAAGAAAGTCCAAAGAAAAAGGATTAAACAATGATAGTGTGTATATTTACCCCACTGAAGTGCAGAGCAGCTCCAGAGGCCACAGCTCCACACACGGTGCTGAGCTTCCCACCCGTGAGGGTGTGCCAGTGGCTGAGGGAGGGAGCTCGGCTGAAGCTGTCCTTCAACTGGGAGGGCAGGGGAACTACAGGCTCATCACAGTACTCTCCACCCCACTCTGTGTCACACCTGGAGGAGGGTGGAGTCAGTAACAAATAATTACATACCAGATGTTCAATTGGTGAAAGAAAACATTTGTTCAATAAAACTAAGCATGTGGAAAGGCTATGGGTTGGTGAGGGATAAAATATGATTATCAACATTTGACAGCAAAATTTTCTCAATAGCTGATTTTCTTTTAGAGGCAATGTAATACTTATATTCAATTACTATTTCTAAACACCGTAAAGGATGGGTCATTAATTTGACTTGACACAAAATTTAAAGTAATTCCTTCAAAAAAAGGGCACATTTTCTAAAATCTGAAGTGCAGGAAGACATTGTTACTTACACACAAGAACTCTGTTGGCAGCGTCCATGTCCAGAGCACATATCTGGGCAACCATCTCCAATATAAAGATTATCCAGAGCCCAAGTCTGCTGTTTGTCAAAAGGAGCTTGCTGGTACCAACGGAACCTTGTGGCTGGAGACCTGCGTATTAGAATGTATTAAAATAAGTGTGTTTTGAACAGGAGTTGCTACAACCACGCTCACCATCATTTGGATCCTTACCTGGCATAGGATGGGATTGGTAGGGTGACACGCCCCCACTTGTTGTATGTGTCTGAAACCAGTAGCTTCTGCAGGGTGTAGGAAGAGCAATCAGGGCTGGTAGGCAGACAGTCTCTGACCACAGGCTGCCAAGTTAGACCCAGATCCAAAGAATACTCCAACTCCACAGCTGTAAAAAAATAAGGATTATACAGATTCGTTCAACTCCTCAATAAAAATGAAAGATCCGTAAGAAGAGCAACATTCATCTCAGTACTGACCACTTATCATTCCTTCATGCTGTTTTACTTACAATAACAGGAACTGGTAACAGAACAGGAGGCAGAGAAGTCAAACTGAATGAAAGCATCTTGATCCAAACTGATGTCAGTAGTGACGGCATAGCGAGTGTTAGACTTCTCTATGAAGGCAAAAGCAGCACCATCAGAGCCACAAACAGGCATTCGGGTTCCTCCTGGGTGGAGAAGCCAGGAGCGCCCATCAATGGAGGAGAAATCATCCTCCAGAGGTCCCCAGCCACTTGCACTGCCACCTACGACCACCTGGAAAAGCCAAAGATAAATGTTGGCTCTTGTTTACCGGAGAAGAGACAAAGTGAAATTATAGACTTGTTCATTGGATCCTAAGCTAACCTGTGCTGGGATTTTGGGTGGATGAAATCAGTCTTGCTTAATAGTTACAAATGCAAGAATGGAAATTATATCCTATTAAATTAACAGATTATTGAAAAGCAGTGGTGCTTCTCACTCACTGTACCTGGTCAATGACCCATGGGCTGTAAAAATGTCCATTTTCTGACGGCTGCCACCAGCGGAGACGTGTAGAGGGAGTGCGAGCACGCAGCGGGATCTCCAGGGCCACCAGACGGGCTTGATTGCTGCTGTTGCTGAAGAGAAACTCCTGGAGGAGTCCCCAGGTCAGACCTCCATCCACAGAGAACTGGAGCAGAACAGGCTGTGAGCGAGGGTCTGGGGCTGCCTTCCCACAGCCCAGTCTAAGGAAGAACTGAACAAACCTGGAGATTGCAATCATCAACACGAGAACTTATTAATTTATTAAATTTAAATTTATTGATGACAACAAGGATGTATGTGTTTGTTTATCTATGTATGACTGCAGGAGTGTAGGTGTAGCTGTGGCTGTACCTGGCATTTGACAGGTCCATGTCCTTAGTGACCAGCATGCGAAGACCATCCTCACTGAAGAACAGGTGGTTCCCACTGGACATTATTCCACACTTCCTTGATGGTTTACCACCACTAAGCTGTCTGAAGTGCTCAGCATCCACAGCTCCATCTTTGACCATACACAAATAAATACACACAAACATAATGTACAGTATCAATTACATGTACCGTTGCAATGTGTGAATGTTTGGTGTTTTGTTTTATGTGGGATAAAAGACAAATTGTCATGCCTGGTTGGACAATTAAGCTCTATTCTATTCTATTCTTACATAATCATACACAACAGTATGCTCCTGAACATAAGATATACAATCAATTGAATATTGTTGTACCTTCAAAATCCTCTTTGAGAAAGTCAGGGTTTGGGGTGTCTGGCACAGAGCAGTCAGATCCAGAGAAGCCAGGATCACACACACAGTGCGTACCACCCAGGCAGGCCCCGTGGCCATTACACATGTCCTGACACTGTGGGCCGATGTATACATTGTCAAGGGCCCATGTGGGTGGGGTGGTACCAGTTGAAAAGAAACCCTGGTACCAACGGAACCTCACGGACCTAACAGGAGTGTCAAAAAAGGATGTGATAAAAGTAAGAGAGGATATCTAGAGAACATTTTTATTCAATGCTGGTTTGGTTGGGGATCTCTTCTCTTGTTACCCGCAAAGGCGCAGCTTGCCAAAGTGAATAACCTCCCTCCGCCATCCCTGAGTGGTGCCAGGATAGTAGACACTGGCTGGGTGGAGCTCTGTGGAGCACAGTGAGGAGGGCTGGGCCCCACCAGCACAAAGGGGCACCAGAAGGTGCCAAGTGGCTCCAAAGTCACGCGAGAACTCAAGACGCACTGGGTGGCCAGAGGAGCTGTCAGCTGTGCACCCCACATTGATCTGGAGAGAGGTACATGTACAGTATCAGTGAAAATGAATTGTAAGATTTGTAAGAGTTGATTGTCACTGAAAAAGAATTCCACGATGCTGTGTGTATGTCTGTATACCTCAAACTGGATGATAGTGTTCTCATTTACATCAATGTCCCTGGTGGTAATGGAGTGTTCTCCAAGCTCACTAGAGACAAACACCATGGCTGACTCATCCTCCTCCCTGCACCACACACACACAAAGTTTGCAAAATCATGATTAGTGATTAAATTAAGAAAGAATTCTGAGCCATTGTGAAAATGCATTGTTTGTTTTTCTTACAGGCCAGTCTTCTGATAGGGGCAGTACAGGCCAGTGTTTCCTCCAGGGAAGAAAAGCCAGTTGGAGTCATTGGGGCCTTCGTCAAAGCTGTCTATCACCAGAGGTGGGTTGTGTAAAGTGCTGCCATCAATGATGAGATCATCTATCACCCACACCTCCTCCTTTTTTCCTGCAGGGGATAAGAATATCGATACACATAGGAATTTGCCCTGAGGATGGCAATTGGTGGATAAACCATAACTTTGAGGTACTCCACAAAAGTCCAAATCACCTAAAACATACTTGAGTACTATAGTGAAATACCTTTACACAACTTGAGGATAAAGGTGTATTTGTGCAAATGGACAAGGACAGAGGAAAAGGGAAAGGTGGGGGCTATGACACAGACAGAGGAAGACGTGTGAGAACCTACAACTGGTTTTAGTTTTGTTGCTGCTGCTACTATTATCTCTTTACTGCTGTGAGGAGAAAATTACAACTGTCAGCACTGTGTGTGTCCACTGACCACTGTTGTATGGCTGCCAGAGTCTGAAACGGGTGGCATTGGTCTGGGCACTGGCTGGCAGCGGCAGATGGAGGAACAGAGTGTCAGTGGATGTTGGGAAGTAAAACTCATCCAGTAGCAACCAACTGATTCCTCCATTCACAGAGTACTGCAGCAGCACAGAGTGAGACCGCTCTGGGACACCTGGAAAAGCCCACAAGACGAAAACTTCAGTTTGTTACAAAAAAGAAAAAAGGAAAACAAGTAGGAAATCAGCAGTACCTTTAGTGATGAATTTGAAGGAGAACTGGATGTAGAGAGTGTTGGTACAGTCCAGATCTCGTGACACTAGCATACGCAGACCATCCTATAAACAGCAGAATTTGAAACCATTTTTCAATTCAGAAACAAACAAGATTGAGTGAATTAAAACAGATATTTATTTTTCCTTTTCATGGCTTTTAAGACTCGTACCCCTTTGAAAATGAGGGCGGTGCCCGACTTCAGAGGCTCGCCACTGAGAGTTCCTCTTTCTGCTCCATACACCTCAGGCCAGGTTTCCTGCTGCAGGTTTTCATTAAAGTCTTCTCTCAGTACAGATGGCAGAGGAGTCAAGGGCACACAGTGGGCCCCTCCATAACCTTTATCACACCTTATCAGAGAATGGGAGGAAAACAAGGTGAGGAATACAAAACAAGTATGAAAATTACTACATTCTTCAGCTGTAGAAAAGCCAATGGACTTACAAACAGCGTCCATTGTCACACAGACCATGACCAGAACACATCCAAGGGCAGCCAGGGGCAAGCAGCACATTATCTAGAGCCCAACCTTCCGCTCCCGGGGTGAAGTGGGTTTGGATCCAACGGAATCGAGTCCTAGGGGAACTATCGTGTTCAAAACAATGTTAGGTGGTCTATGCAGGGTTGAGTAAAGTATCTCAAAGTTATACTCGAATATAAGTACAGATATCTCATTTATAATAATTGGTTACAAGTCAAACTCACCCAGTATTTAAATAAAAGTGAAAGAATTTCTCGTCCATACAGTGGCATTAAAACCTTGTGATAGTCTTCAGATTAACAACATTATAATCTCAGCAAACACTCCACATGTAAACATTTAAAATAAAACTCAAATCATAGTCTGTATATTGAAAATATCTTTTTTTGAATCTATTTTGTAACTAGTAATAAACCTGTGTTGACAACAGTAGTGAAGTAAAAGACTAGGTTTTTCTTCTGCTATATAGTTAAGTAATACTTGCAAAGATATTTTGCTCCACTAAAAAGTATTGCACAAAAATATTTTTACATCACTGAGTGTACATCGTTTCAGCAAACCGACCCAAATTCAAATATTCTAGCATGTACGACATACTTGGCAGCACTAGGCAAGTAGACGGTGATCCTCCTCCAGTGTTTGTACTGTGTTGAAGTATAGATGGAGCTCTGAGTGTAGCCAGCACAGCCAATGGCTGGGGGCACACACTCAGGGGTGATGAGAGACCAGTGACGGCCACAGTCTGTGGAGTACTCCAGTCGAACACCGTGTGAGAACGATGTAGACTTACTGCAACCCATACTCAGCTCAAACTGCAGGAAGGATGAGCCCGATACCTCAAAGTCCCAACTCTCTGCATACCGTGGTTTTTCTGCACACAGGATGGAAAAATTTAAAAAAGGGTATTTAAGAATTGATAAATATATATGAAAATGTATAGTCAAGGCTCCTCTGCATTCACATTTCAGTTTCAAGTTAAAACAAGTACAAATGCAAATATGGAATATAGTATTGTTGAGTTATATGTAAAACGTATACATGTTACCCACATGTGACAATCAGTGTTTTATCTGTTCGCATAGGAACACAACTTTCTGTTCATAGATGTGCTGCTAATTTGCTCTTGCTGGGCATGCTTAATGAATGGGCTGAGATGTAATGTAATATTTGTGCAAAGTAAATCCGCTCACAGCTTGATGCAAACATAAATAACAGGCAGGATGTTCAATCAGGTTTGCTCATATTAATAATGCAGGACCCAAGGCGCAACAGTACACGGGTTATTCAATTTCAGCCTGATATGTGTACATTTTATTGATGTGGTTTATTTTAGTGTACATGAGTGTGCACATGACTGTGTAGTATGCAGCTTTCATTTTGCCTTCTTTCATTATGCTGAATGAGCAGTCTAATTACTTACACTCTCACCATAATGTTACTATTACTCTAAGTAAATGTGTGCATGTTTATTTGCTTACATTATATTATCATTTGTGTGACTCACTATCAATGGCCTCGGAGTTGAAGGTAAGTGCAGTGTCCAGAGACAAACAGTCCACAGTCACCTCCCCACCCTGAATGCGGTACCAATTATGCCTCAGAGGGGTTGAACCATCAAACTTGTCGTGGAAACCTGTCCTTGAACTGTCATTCATACCAATCAAGACATCATCCAGGGCCCACTGGGCAGAGTGTTTCCCTACGGCCGGACAGGAAAGAGGTGGAGAGAAAGACAAAAGGGATACCTTAAACATTCTGTTGCATCAAAAGTGGATTATAGTATTTGCAATTTGTATTTCATTTGTACACGCCTGTCTGTTTATACACTCACCCTGCTGTGGCTGCCACCACCGAAAAACTGTGTATGGGGTTTTGGCTTGAGGTGGTAATTCAATGGTGACTACTTGGGGCTCCAGGAAGGAGCTAAAGTCCAGCTCTCTCAGAAACTGCCACTGGATGCCATTGTTGGTAGAGAACTGGACAAGCACACCTAGGAACAAATAACAAAGAACAATGTTAAACACTTTCAGGTGGTGCATACAATATTTTACAGATAGAGAAATGATATCCGGCTAAATATGAAATGACACACAAGCTGATTAGAAAGTTGGCAGTGGCAGTTTTCATTGAACAGGACAAAAGATCAGAGTGGATTCAAGAGAGCTTCAGCACTGCTGAAAGCTAGAGCTGAACAATCTGTTGACCGATGAGCAGAACAGACAACAGTGCTTGATTCCCAGTTAGAAAATACACCGAGGATAACGTCCAAAAATGTAGCTACACAACTTGGCTGGATCATAAAGCCCCATAAGCCGATTAAAAACGTGGGCAGATGGAGACAGAGCCAACAAGCAAACAGTGTTCAAAACAGATCAGATGTGAAGTCTCACTGCAGACTGCAGTGTCAAGAAACAGCCACATGAGTGCAGCAGTGTGCCTAAATCCAAAGCACAGCCTTCATTCTACCTCTGTGTCATCATTACCTTCATTACGAGAGCGAGGTCTGGTACAAGTGGGTCCCAAACTTTTACTTCCAATTCGGATGTAGAACTGGACCAACCTATATGAGGATGTTAATCACATAGAATTTACCTTCATTCATACAATAAATCTCAAATGCTTACACATGACAAATTTTAAGAATGGATCACTCTCACCTGGTGTTGGTGGTGTCTAAAGGCATTGTGCGTGCTTCCCTTCTCCCAGGACTACTGAAGTAAAGGGCTTTACCTTCACCAATGATGCCACAGCCTCCTCCTATCTGTCCCCCACTGAGGCCTTGCCAAAGTGGGCTCAGCTTACCCTCAAAGCCCTCAGTTAGCTCTGTGGGACTGGCGAGAGACGGCACACAGCTATCCTGTTCCACTAAGAAAAGCAAAATTGAAATTTTAAAGTAGAACACTGAAAAAACTGACATGTATCCATTCTTTTCAGTTCCTAACCCTGTCATCACTAATTATCAGAAACCTATACCTGTGTATCCCATGTCACAAAAGCAGACTCCAGAGATGCAATCTCCATGTCCGCCACAGTGGTTTGGACATGGCTCAGAGATGTAAACCCCATCCAAAGAAAAAGCTGGGGCATCCCTATACACACTGCTCTCCTGGAACCAACGGAACCGTGTTTTACTAAAGAAAACGGTAAAAGAGAAGGAAGAGGAAGAAGCAATTAATGGCTGTATACAGTCACTGTCAGCACATTTATCAAATAGTTCATGTCACTTTGCGAATCCAATTGTATGCATGTTACCACAGCTACCTGGCTGCAACATTACGTGGTATGACCACGGTGATCCTGGTCCACTGTTCATAGTCTCCCGTGTTGTAGACACTGGGCTCTCGTAGCTCACGGCCGCTACCCTCACAACCGCCTACACCTGGCGTTCCTGGGAAGCACCCTTCCTTCACCAGGGCCCATGTACGACCGGCATCATGGGAGTACTGCAGCAGCACTGGGGCGGACACACTGAACTCTGATTCACAACCTATGTTCAACTGATAGGGAAAGGTTTAGGTAGATAAAGCTTATTTGTGCTGTGTCACAAAGTGCTTCGCGTGTTGTGCAGAACAATTTGTCCAGTTGTTTGTTATTGAAAGAAAGGTCCAAATGAGTATTGTCTGCAGTGATGAGAGATGTATTTGAAACAATTGATAATAAATTTACGCGGGAGCTTGTATTTATTAAAAAGAAGGGGACCAAGAATTGAGCTCTGAGGAAAACCACAGGAGAGAGAAGCTGTTGATGACAGCTAGTCATTGATGGATGGGGGGCAGAGGAATAATAAGGAATAATTTGATAAATGAATGGTAAAGTAGTGCACACTATCATTATGTGTCTAGGGTGCAAACAGCTGTTTCTATACAGTTGGACAAATATCTTTTGATTCATTTAGTTACAATTCTATTAGCAGAGCAATAATTTCCCCGCCTTCCCTGTGATTACCTTAAACTGAAGGGTATAGCCAGGACGTAGGGCCAAGTCCCTAGTGACAGCCACCCTGTCGCCATCAGAACGCCCAAATACCATTGCAGAGGGTGTGGGGGCACAGAAGCTGATATTGCTCTCCTTTTCCATACCTTCATTACCCAGCATCAGCCACACACTCATCTGGTTCAGAGGGTAATCAAATGCTGGTTTCTCATAAAAGTTCTGTCAACACAGGAAATGAGGTAGTTTATGTACTATGTTGAGACAAATCTTATCTATTATTTTATTATTTTAGGGTACAGCACAAAATACTGAGGCTACCAAAACTCCCAAACTGATTCCTGACCTGTGGCAAAGTGGGATTGGCCATAGGGATGATGTGCTTTTCCCTCTCTGACAAAATTATGACATCATCAATGGCCCACTGGTCATAGCCCTCCCCAGAATGGAGAGGTTGCCACCATCGAAACCTTGTCGACGGTGTTTTAGAGGCCAAAGGCAGCTCGTAGTGGACGAAGCTGAGGACCATAGGAGAAGAAAATGGTTATGGACAGTTTTGAATTTCAAAATTAAAGACAAACATTTCATACAAAGTATCACTTCACCTGTCTTAAAGCAAAATAAAGTATAACAATAGTAGTAATAGTACAATAGTCATCATACTAGCAACGTCACATGGTTATGTATAATCTAAACCAATTTGGATCTATATACATGTATAATATATAATAAACAGTGAAGGTAAAACTGTAGGGGTAAAAATTTGTTTCTTAATTTTCCAGGTTGCTTACCGCGGCTTGGTGAAGTCAGTGAAGTACATCTCAGCGATGAGACCCCAGCTAATGCCTCCATCATTACTGTACTGCAACAGCACGCCCTCCTCCCTGCTGTCTGCTTGGTTACACTCGGCCCAGTCTCCACCCACACGCAGGTAGAACTGCACAAACTCTGCCCATTCAGTGTCCAGGTCCCAGCTCACCAGCTGTCTCAGCCCAGCCTGACAAATACACATAGGTCTACGTCAGAAGGCACGGAAAAAATCTTCAATAATTTTGTTTATGTTTGTAAAAAAAAAGAAAGAAAAAAAAAAAGATTTTTATTACATTTTCAACGTAATACAAAAAAGAAAGAACACTAATACTAAAGAAAAATGAGGGGTTAAACTCTGCAAATACGCATAGAAAATGGCACATTTCGTTGTGAATAAAACAGGGACACCTTGCTGAAGTACAGTGATGATCCGGATGAAACAACACCACAGCCCAGGTCAGGTGTCATCACCTCTCCACCGATCACCTCCTGCCATGTGGCCAGCAGGGCATCTTGGGACTCAAAGTCAGACAGTACACTGGAGGAGAGGGGAGAGGAGGGCTGGCAGTCTGTTCCAGAGAAGCCATCATCACATCTATTAGAGAAGAGAGCTCAAGTTAATAAATTGAATGTCAACAAAGTGGCAGTCTTGCAAAGAATAAAAGAAAATCTCTCTCTGTCTGTGTGTGAGCTGACCTGCAGTGCCCATGGTCACACCAGCCATGTCCATGGCACATGTTAGGACACTGCTGGCCGATGTAGATGTCATCCAGAGCCCACTCATCCTGCTCTCCATAATAGTTTTGGATCCAACGAAATCGAGTGGCACTGGACCTGAACACAAATACACACATATGTGAGTTTACACATTTATGACCTGTGAAGAAATCCTGATTCTATTTCAACATTGTTTACCTTAATGTTAAAGGATCTAGCTGGACAAATTATAATCTTCAGTGATGAAGAATGCTCAATGAATGATCTCAGAAATCAATTTGGGAATAAGGATTTGTGGATTTAGTGTTCCAGCAGGCACACATGAGCCTTATCTCATGCATCTGTGTGTGTCAGTGAGAGGTCAGCGCCATCAATTTTTAAAGCATGTGGATGTCAATGTGTGTACACTGTGGGTGGACGACTGTTGGTGATTTTTGCCGCATGTGTGGTAATGACAAATTGGAGCAGGAACGTAGATAGTCAGCTATATTGGAGATTATATGTTAGGTCCATTTCTTGGTCGGCTGCTTAGGTGACCCACATGGATCAAGATCACTTTCAGATAACACAGAGCATAGCCGGAATGTTTTATTATCATTTACTGCTGTGACCCTATGACCTCACATTATACTCAGGAGATTGGACCACCTGTATGTAGGATGGGAGGGTGGGGGGTCATAGTGTGCCCACTGGAGAAGACTTATGTGATTATTTAAGTTGATGTGTAAATGTGGTTTGGTTTGGTGGTAGTGTCATTAGGCTGATAAAGGAAGAAAAGTTGATAATATACATTTCAGTGGATATTAGTATTATGAGTATATTATTTTGCATCACAGTGTTGCATGAATACATTTTCTGTTAAGTGTGCTTTGCAATCCTGGTGTGTTTGGCTTTGGACAACATGTCTGTAATCGCTGTAAAGTTTGCTTTTGAAGCCTGTCCTCATAAAATGTCATCTTTCTTTGTCCTCTGTGTTAAAGCAGATAGGGCATAACTGTGTCTGATGGGTGTGTGGATGTAAGTGTGCGCTAAACAAAAATGCAGCATATAAATGTGATTACAGAGTTCATAAAATCTACAAGGCACTATGCCATACTGACCATGTCTTCTGAGGCAGAGGCAGAGTTATGCGTCTCCAGTCTTTGAACTCAGATGGGTGATAGACGCTCGGAGCTGTAAACTCAGAGCAGCTTGGCATGCCAGGCAAGCAGGCCTAGATGATGGAAAGGTTTATTACATTCACACACTGCACACAATAAAAAACTAAGATCATGGTATACTCCATCAGCCTTCTATGCTTAGAATTAAGGATAACATATTGTCTGCGGGTGATTATTGTGGAATAAACTCGGACAAGGAGAACACAAACACATTTTCTTAATAATGACGGCTGAACTTGTTAATCAGCTGGTCGTCCAGGCAACAAGAGTGTTTGCAGCTGTTTCACATAGCTGAGCTACTTTGTATCACCACGCCAGTTGTTTGCCAGCAATCCTTGCTAGCTACAACTCGCATTGCTATTGCAAATTAGCATTGAAACCAGTGTTGAAATTATGCCAGGAATTTTTACAAACTGAAAAGTACCATCAATCCCACATCCAAAAACACTTTAGATTCACAATTAATGGTCACAGAAAATTTATTTTGAACTCTAGCAACTATGCAGCTAGCTCATAGGTTTGACTCAGCTGCAATTGTTTATGTAGCAGTGCAGTTGCTAACCTAAATCGGAGTAAGAGCAACGGGACTATTAACTAGTAATTGTAATGTAATAAATTCACTTAAAAATTAATATACTGTGTGAAGTTATTTATTTCTTCTTGACTGGCCGAATTAAAGTAGGATTAAAGCAACTCTGACCTTGAACATGAGAAGACAAGCAAGCATCATCGGTTCAGGCTATTTATATTTAGCAAGTCGGTTACATTTTGTATTTGCAAGATGAATGCACAAGAGGAAATTTACTGATGAGGGCCTCATTACACCCTATTCATTTCCAAAGGCAATAAAAATCCTGGCAGATACTTCGGCGTCCTATAAATATTTATAAACCAATTGTGATCACTGAAATCTTTGTTGAATCGTGGGAAGATAATCTGCTTGCTGATTCAAGTATTCGCAACAACTACGATAATAAAAGTAATTGTGATAATTTCTCATCTGAAACAAATTGCTGTATCTAAAGTCTCTCATCATTTACACATTTTTACTGAGCCTTTAATGGGTGAATCAATATTTATGATCATGAATAAATAATAGCCTATGTTCCTTTGTCTCTCACAGGGACGACTTCTACAAGTTTTTTGAAGTCAGAAACAATTTTTCTGCACTGTGAAAACATAAAGGAGGGGAGATGGGAATTTAATTCATTTAACACGGTAGAGCCAAGGTGAATCCGTATTCCTTACTTCTTTGACTAGGTGCCAGGTGAGGCCATGGTTGGTAGAAAACTCCAGACGGACCTGTGTGTCAATGTGGGGAGATGGCTCGCGGCCACAGCCCATTACCAGTGAGAACTGCAGACTGTAGGAGGCGCCGATCTGCATTGACTGTGTCTCCACATAACGAATACTGGAGCCAGGGCTGGGCTCACCAGAGAAACTAAAGGTGAGCATAAAGGAAGGCAAGGATACTGTATGTCAGATGCAGATAAATATTTACATCACTTGTAACCAATTTAGAGCTAAATATATATCACATATTACACATTGCTATATTATCTGTACCCACCTGAGGGTCCAGTCATGCTGGCAGTAGGGCTGGACGTGACCAAGATAGAAACCAAGGCTCTGAGTGACATCTAGTACATTGCTAAAGTCCAGACTTATGGTGTTAAACAGCACAGAGGTCATGCTGATTTCATCCAGGGCCCACACATCATGACCACGGCCTGAATGGTAAGGCTGCCACCAACGGAACTGCACGCCAAACTTACGAGCACCAGGGGGCAACTCCACCGAAACAATCCTGTTTGAGGGATAAAAAAAAGAAAAACATTATAATAACATATATATAACGTATCATGAGGACAAAGAATTTGCTAGTCAATATTATGACAATTATGAGTACAGTATTTAACGGTACACTCCATATACACACACAGTAAAGGCAAGATACAGTCAGAGACTATACTTGTTGTGTAGACCTTGGCCCTGACTCATTGCTCCCTGTTGGCCTGGTGCTGATGAAGAGCTCTGAGGCCTGACCTGCACAGTTTGACACTGGTCCACTTTGTCTTCATTACACACATAAATGGCACTTACTGAGAGGATGAGTCTCAATGGCTTAAACCTTCAGCACACCATAATCAGCACAAATGTGTTTCTTAATGGAGTCATAGTGTCTATGTGGAATCGTAGAATCAAAAGCATGCAACTAAAACATGTGTGTGCAGAAAAGTCACACATACACACCTTGGCTCATGAAATCCTTGGTAAGCATAATGCTGTAGCAGAGTCCAGGTGATGCCATTATCGGAGGAATAATGAAGAAGGACGCCCTCTCCTGGCTGGTCTGGGGCAGGACATGAGCTCAGGGTGCTACGACTGCCGAGCCGGAGAGTAAACTGTAAGTACCTGTAGAGAATGAAAAAAAGACAAAGAGAGGTGTGGTGGTAGGGCGAGACGGGAAGAAGGCAGTTGAGACAGAAGGTAAAAAGGGTAATGACACCAAAAAAGAGAAAAGGGCAAGTTGGGAAAAATAAGACGGAATTCAGGGAGAAGAGGTGAGAGAAGGGGGGTGAGAGGGTAGATAAACAGACATTCAAGCAGAGCATAGAGGTGGGAGGAGGGTGGCAGGATGATGGATGACACGATTAAATGAATGAGGACATAATTAGATGAGGGCGGGTAGGGGGAGAAAAAGTACAAAAAAAAGGAAGAGAGTCAGACTTCCACATCCACGTACCAGTGTGCTTACCACTTGGTGTCTAACAACGTTCTTACTCTGCTTTGGCAGACATGTTTTTGTCTATACTAATGTAATATTTATAATAATTTCTACTCTCTGCCGCAGGTTGCCAGTCACCCCCAGCTCTGTCTGTCCTTGGCTGGGCTGTGCTTTCATTAGGGGTGCAGTTTGTTCTCCCAGGCAGCTGTTCACTCAATCAGCCAGGAAACTGGCATTAAATATGGCCATCAGGTGGCAAACTGAGAGCCGCAACAGACATAATCAATCTAACACAGATGCCATATCTAACTTCACCGTTTCCTATCTCTCACTTTCATTCTCTCCTTGCTCCTCCTTTCATCTCATCTGCGGTCCTCACCATGATTACAATGCAGGAACAGAGAGAAGACGGAGAGGGACTGACAAATCACGGTGGAGAACTGACTGACTGGAACATTTGGAGAATCTATCAGTACAGAAGGCACCAAATGAAGAAATGCCACATCCTTTCCAAAAATGCCAATCTATAGATGACTAACTCATCTGAATCAAATGTCCGTGTGCGTGTCACATTTACTGTATATTTGGAAATGAACAAACCATTGTGTTGAAACTCATCTAATGTGCACGTGGCCTAAAGAGTCCTACATCTGAGTCGAATCCATTCATCCTGCTTTGGTGTTTTTGTCCTTAATGAGACAGCTGCTTACTTTGCATTCAGACAGGCAAAAAGAAAATATCCCCCTGTCACTATCATTACCTGGCTTGGGAACTGTCTAGTGGAGCGGTCACCAAGTGTCTCCTGCTGTCCCTGTTGAATACCAGGGCCTTGCCACTGGCAAGCACCCCACAGCCGAAGCTGACCTCAGCCCCACGAAGTGAGGAGAAACTGTGGTAGGAGGAGAGGCGTGGGCTGGAGAAACCCTCTGAAAGGAATGCTGGGAAGGTCTGGGAGGCAAGTTCACAGGCTGGACCACTAAAGCCCGGGTCACATCTGGGAGACAAAGGAAAAATGGTGAGAAAAGGAAGGAAAAGAAAGGCAAGGCAAGGAAAAAGACAGTCAAAGACAAAAAGAGACACAATATTATGGAAATCCATTAATAACCCATTTCATTAACTGTAAGTGGATGGCAATGCATCATGTGGATAATGACAAGACTCATTAAGAAGTACAGACATTGGATTTATACAGTTTGACAAAAAGCGAGTCCTTACTTGCAGCCTGTGCGAGAACAATGTCCTCTCCCAGAGCAGAAACGAAGACAGGCTGGGCCAATGTAGACTAAAGGGAAACACATGCATGGAAATTAAATTACATTTTACATTTTATAAACATATTTACCCAAACAAAATGCAATGACTTTTGCATTCTTATGCATGCACATGTGATAGAACCCAAAGGTGGAGCATTTGTGTGTGCTGTATCCAAACAAGACAGGAAAAACTAAGTATTTTCTTGATAGTTTG
The DNA here is from genome assembly GCA_900303265.1 of Brotula barbata. Lineage (NCBI taxonomy): Eukaryota > Metazoa > Chordata > Actinopteri > Ophidiiformes > Ophidiidae > Brotula > Brotula barbata. The sequence continues at coordinate 29,588 of OMNV01002109.1, forward strand.
TGTCCTAAATGTGTAGTTCTAACCATTATCTATGGCCCACATGTTGCCAGCTCCAGCACCGGACTGTTTCCAACGAAATCGGGTGGTCTGAGTCAGGGCAGCATTGGGCAGAGGTATAGAGATTCTGGTCCACCTTGAGACACACAATAAAAAAAATGATAATAAGTACTTGTATTTTCAGACATACATACACACAAATATGTTCAGTAAATACACACAAGTACACACACCCGCTGTAGTTGTCAGAGGAGTAAATTGTGCTGTGGGGTAGGTGGGGACCAGCGCAGAGCTCTGGTAGACACTCAGTGTGAAGAAGGGACCAGGAACGGCCGTGGTTGGTAGAAAACTCCAGACTGACACTATGATCACAAAGAAAATGTGCCATCTTAGCATCTTAGAATCAGGATTATGCTTCAAAGAAAAGCCTATTTAACTACTGTATTGGCTCTAGTATTGTCACTAGTATCTAAAATTCAATTTGCTAATCCATATTTTCCAAAATTATTTCCTTGTAGCTGTTTGCCAAATCAAAATAAATGGTACTAATAATATGATTGGATGGGGGAATCTAGGGTCTTTCAGTTGAGGAGTGTGTTGTTTGTTGAAGCCCTGTTTCTTTGATTTAGAACAAAATGGTTTCTACTTTCCACAGAAAATCATGTCCAACTCTGTGGTTAAAATGTTATCGCACCTGTTGGCAGGCTGATACGAGCCACAGCCTAGGTTGATGGAGAACTGAACAACATGTGTGTGCGTGCCAGGCAACACAGGCAGCAGCTGCATGAAGTCCACTGCCCATACATGTCGGTTGGCACCCCCATGTGAACGCTGCTCCAAGCAAAATTGGGTGACAGGCGTTTGTAGCTCAGTGGGCAGAGCCACTGAAACCACTGCAGGAGTCTAGGTAAGGAGGGATGAGGTGACAGGACGATGACAAAAGATTATAATGTTACTGAGAATACAATTTTGTTAAACTGAAGAGAATCACAAGATATAAATGACACTAAGAGGACCAGGATTTTTTAAAATTTCACTTTTAATACTTAAGTACAATTATTATCCAAAAATACTTTACTTACTTCAGTAAAATGAACATCAGCAGCTAAATGTCTTTTACTCATGTTTGTTTTCTGATCTCAATTTTACTTGGAACTAAATAATTTTTGAGTAAAATATCTGCTCAAGTATAACTTGGAGGTACTTTATCCACCATTGATCATTGCCTATAACTGGTGACCAATAATGTAAGCTGTGATAATTATTGACAGCTAAGAGATCTTAACTGTGTATGTGTGTGTTTGTGTGTCTGTATGTTGCATTCTCACCCTGTAAGAAGAGTATGGAAGTGTGTCCAACACCACTTGTTCCCTCCTGCCTTCAGACCTTCCAAAGAGAATGACGTCATTCTCATGGGACTCTCCTGGATCACAGTCGCCACCACCTAGACAAAAACATACCACTCGTCACCCGGCCAACAACGTGTAATACAGAGTCCATTTGAATGATGAATGATAATATATACTGTATGCTTGGCCAGGGGTGTCCATACCCATGGTGAAGTAGAAGCGGAGGTTTCCATATGATGTGGTGTCTAGATAAGGCGTGCACACTCTTCTCCGGCCCTCCTTCTCAAACACTAGAGCTGCTCCCGACTCAATCTCCCCGCAGTGGGTCCCATAGACAGCCCCCTCTATGTCCCAGCTGAATAAACAAACCATGACAATGAGTGCAATTTTATTATCTTAATAATAATAACAAGAAGAAGAAGGAGAGCAACAACAATAACCTTGTTTACAGCAAAGAAAATATTTGCACTGCTTCTTTCACATAAAATTAGAATGAACATGAAAAAATTATTTAAAAAGAATCCCTCAACACAGAAGCTTTATTGTAAAATTCTACACATTTAGTCGTCAGTTAATTTGATTATTTTAATGTTTCCTGTCCATTGCAACAGCGCTACCTGCATGCTGTTCAAATACAGTGGGAGCAGTCGTGATGATTGTTCCCGCTGGTTTTACAGCTCCTGTTACTGAATAATGGGGAAGATATCCACCAGGCGGACCAATTCAACCAAGTTGATACTGAAGGCCTTCAGAACAATTCAGCATATGACGAGGCTTTCTGACAATGTCTCTCTGCAATAGCTGCCAATGTCAGAAAATAAACAGAAAATCTATCCTTGTGACTGGAGAAACCTGCTGTCAAGAGGAACCGTAAAACACTGAAAGTAGGGATTTGAGAATGCCTGGCATGAGGATCCCAAGTACATTGACCAGATGCGCTCATTGGTTTACCTATAAATTTAAACCCCTAAATATGCCTAAAAATCAATCCAAGCGTGACAACACTGTAATTCAATGTGAGAAGAACTTAATTTAAGAGGCAGTTGTGAGTAATTCAGGCTACTAATTCTTGCCTGGCTGTCTGAGGTGGTTTTTGTTTTTATTTATTTCAGTATTATCTATTTTCAACACTTGTAAAATGCTATATTTCTTAATTTTGTTACCTATAAATCTCACCTCTAAACCACTGAATAGGCCTAAAAATGTAGTAAAGCATAAAAACACTGTAATTCAATGTGTGCCCTATGTGGACAAACACAAGCTCGGACACTAACATGCAGACACACACAGATAAACTACAGGTTGTGAACAATTATGTTTATAGATTGCATCTTTTGCACCGCATCTCCCTCTGGAATACGATGGAAGTCAGGAAACAGCTGCCATAATTCACACTTTGCAGATAAACAAACACAATGCCAGAGATGGAGCAGAAATGAACTGGAAGAGGCCTTATACCTACAACACACACACTGTCAAACACACAAATACACACATGCATAGACACATTTCTGCACAGTGGAGAGAGGATCCTCATTAGCACTGACAGCAGTTAACTCAGTGTGGCAGCCCTCTCCTGCCTTCCTCCTCCCATTCCTCATCCTCTCCCCATTTCCATTTCTCCCCTCTTCCCTTCTCCTTTTCGTTTTGCTCCACATAGGCTGGTGTGTCCCTGTCACAGCCTGCGTTGTGGTAAATGACACTTAGTGGGGTGTATCTTTGCCATAACCAACAGCTCTCGCTGCCTACCTCACACATGTGTCAGCCCATAACGCCTGATGGGCGAGAGCGAGCATGTGGTGCAGCATGTTGCAGGAAGGTGTGATGGTGCGGGGCAGCTAAAGAAACACAACCCTGTTGGTGGTCTTTCTCGTGAATGTTAAGTTGTACTGACAGATGTGGAGCACGAGGCCTTGCTAATTATGACCTGGCTGTAATGGTATCTATCACTTTCCTCAATGTATTTCTTTTACTTGCAGATTTTCTTTCATCACCGTGTGTTTGTTTGTGCTTGTATATGTCTAAGGCTGAACAGATGGACTGCTGTCTCTGTAGCAGTCAGAGGCATGGCATTCACCTGTGTCGGTCCCCAGATAGAGTTGAACTTGTGCCATTCACTGCATGTTGCATCACTTGACATATGATAAATGACGGGCGTCAAAGTACAGGCGTATAAACACACATGAACACCACAGCACTGGTGTAACACAAACATCTCCTATCTTTTTTAAAGGTTACCTGGTAGTACACTCCACCTTATCACCCACCCTGAGGTTAAGATCAATCTATGTACAGTGCTGTGGCTCCATTAGGGTAGCAGGCTGCCAATGTCAGAAATTAAACAGAAAATCTATCCTCACGACTGGAGAAGCCAGTTGTCAAGGGGAACCGTAAAGCAGAGATTTGACATGGGATTTGACAATGCCTACATTGAAGAACCCAATTACACTGATTGGATGTTCCGTTATTTTCCAACTTCCCCTCATTGTTTGATTGTTTGTCATTGATTATTTGTAGGTTCCTGTGCATTTTTATCCTGCACTTCTACCAATTAATACAGGATTTTTTCAACCTATTTTGGCTCATGGTCACAGACATGAACACGCAACACACAAAGGGGCCTATAAAAAGAGCCTTGTCTTGACTTACTTTGAGGGAGCGCTCTCAAAGTCCTCCTCCCAGTAGCTGCGCCCCTCCTCACGGTGTAGATCAACATCTTTGGTAGAGGCAAAGCTGTGGCCGAGTCCATCCCCACCATGGAAATACATGGCATTGCCCTCAGACTGACAGGCATGCTGGGCAATAAGGAGACACAGATCAACAGATGCAGTGACATCATGGAGATATTGTATTTTCAATTTAGCAACTGAAATATGTTATTTGTAAATTGAAATTCCTTTCATGAGCAAATACTTTCCCCATTCTCCAAGGTTGAGTAAGAAAGAACAATACTTTATTGATTGATATTGCATCAGGTACCTTTACTGTGGCCCCAGGGAAGAAAAGCCAGTTGGCAGTGTCTGGGGGGTCCAAGTTGTCCTCCATGAGAGGAGATTTGTAGGCTGCATTGACCAGAAGCACGTTGTCCAGCCCCCAGCAGGACTCGTAGCCCTCAGGACCTTGGGGGGCATCCTGTGACCAGCGAAGACGTACAGCATCAGACCTGGAATGTAGAGGCAGGGGAAGCAGGTGGACCACTGTGCTGCTGTTGGTCGGAGCTCTGGAAGAGAACAAAATACACAACATTATCGTTCATGTTTGGTGTTTGTAGGTATAGAGGTAAAACTACGCGGAGACAATGCATGTGCTGGTGAAGGCGTCAAGCTGAGAAATACACTGTGAAAGTGGTTTAATAACAATGGTAGCTAGATGTTGTAGTTAATTACTATACAACATGATCAAATTAAACAAATCAGAAACAGAAATACAGGGACAAGAAAAGAGGACCACAGAGATACAAACAGGAAAGGAATGACAAATTGAGAGGGGGAGGTGTGAAGGATGGAAAAAAGGAGAGGGCGGGTGTTCACAACAGATGGAGGGACTGTGGGATGGATTAGGAAGAAGAGAAAGAGAAAGAGAGAGAAACCTGATCTTCTCCAGTGTGATCCAGTCATCTGAGGTGTTGGCGTTTCCACTCAGACTGTATGACACAATTATGCTGGGGTCTGAGTAACTGAACCGGCAGGAGCCTGAGCCTGGACACACACAAACATATAAAAATAAAAAATACAATATGTCAGTTAACACATTGTTCCTGCTTGGGTGCAATCAGGACATCCAGCTTATTAGACCTAACATGTTCTGGATTTGAGATCAGTTGCATTCAGAATCAATGGAACCAAGGCCGCATTTCCACCAATTTGTTGTGGAAATATTGCAGGGAGAGAATAATACATGCACACTAACGATGCAGAGATAATTGCTGATGTAGGACCACATAGAGCTAGAATAATGCATGTAGAATTTGTGTGTAAGTGCGCATTCAGTCGTACTTTCCGTGCCTATAAAGTGAAGATTTTTCTGCTGTGGGAGCCAATGGGGTCAAAAGGTTGCTAATGGAGGAAGTGGGCTGGCCTCTGCACACCAGGCTTCCTTTTCCCCTTTCCTACGTGCCTCTTTTTATCTCCAACAAACCTCACCAGTGCAAACCTCCAGTAATCTGTAGAGGATATGTCTCATCTGTCATATACAGCTCTGCTGCTCTGTCCGATATGAATTTAAAGTAGATGTTCATTTACCCGCACACGCCACTGTAACAACACAAACTCATATTAATGAGTTTCAAACAGGCAGACATCCAGACAAAAAGAGTGGGGAAAAAATAGGAGCAAAGTGAAAGCACCATGTGTTGTAACGCTCCCATGAGGCCTGGGCAGACGCATGTAATGGACATGAAAAATAAAACATCTCTAAAATCTCAAACACAGCCTTTTGGGTGTCTTCCCAGATCATTGTAAAAGATTCATCAGTGTGTGAGTGAGTGAGTGAGTATGTGTGTGTGTGAGGAAGAGCGTGAGTGAGAGAGACACGGAGAGAACTTGAAGTTACTGACTTTCTTATACTAACTCGTAACACAAAGTTCTGTCCTTATTGATACCAGTGTGACAAGCCAGAAAGAATAAACGTAGTTCTACTCACCCAGGGCAAACTGCAGAACTGAGGCTGTGCTGGTGTTGAGAAGTACAGTAATCTGGGGGAAATAAACACGGGTCAGATCAAATGAATGAAATATATATATAGATTAAAATAATATTAAATAATTCATATGTGTACCAGGTAGCTTGTTCACAGCATCAGTATAATACACAGCAACAGTAAGACCTACACCAATCTCTTTTATCTTTGCTAGCAGGTATGCATGTGTGTGTTTACCAGCCTGAGTGACACGTAGATAAATAATAAAAGTGTGTTCTCATTGTTTGTGCAGTTGCTATTGTGACCATTCATGTGTGAATGTTGTTGTGTATCTGGATGTGCGTGCCTCTTTCACTCTACAGAAGCGCTGCCATGCTGCAGTATCAAACATTTGGAACAGTGACAGACAAATCAAATGCTTATCAGACAAATAAATCGGACTTCGAAGCCTCAAACACCTCTGTCACTGACTGACTTTCATTTCTTACAGAGTGCATGACAAGCATTCAGGTAACAATTGGTTAAAAAAAGAGCATCTACAGGTGTAGTAAATAATGGTCTATGTGCATGTATTGAAGCAAAGAGTGGAAAGAAATCAAACAAAAAGATTTTTTTTTCACAGCTTATGTTGGACAATCTCAGCTTTCTTGTCCTTTTGGCCAGAAACATGCAGCCAGCTTTGTTATTGTTTGCTTTTTCAGTGAGGTCTATCACTTCTTGGTCAGTCATATACAGTTATGTTAACTCCTACAGAGCACATCACATCTTCTTAAGCAAATTTGACACACCAAAGGTATGCGTGAAGTCAGTAGGCTTGTAAATTTGTTATTACTTTTCAAAAATATGTTAAGATTATACTGTTGTCAGCGCTGTTATGCTGATTTTTTTTTTTTGTGGTTGTGGCTACTCAGTGGCTGCTCGAGTTGTACGGTCGATGGGCCGCAAAATGTACAGTGGTTGCAGTGCGGTCGGATATGGCGGTTACCAGCTCGCGCTCTCCAAAGGGCTCACAGAAAGTGACCGCTCTGCCATGCATCAGTGCGCCACATTGTTCTCCCACCTCACAGTTACTGCATTCAGACCTGGGAGAAGAAAAGAGAAGAGAGATGAGGGGGCACTGCAGATGTAGATGTCAATCCTGAGAGTACAAGAGGGGTCTTAACCCTTTTCACCTACCAGATGCTGGGGTCCAGTTCTCCTTGGAGGTTGGAGTCAAAGTCATCACGGAGCACGGCATGCTTACCATGGAGCTCCACTACACACACACACACACACACACCATATGCTCACAGTTAGAGATCACTACGACACCTGGCTTTTCCATATGATAATTTCCTGTGTTATTAACATATACAGTAAAGTGAGGGAATAAAAGTGTGTGATTAGGAGCGGACTCACCAAGACTAGGTCTCAATGGGGACTCGGTTGGTGCTGAAAAAACAAGACACAACAAAACAATAATTTACACATGTACAACGTGCATGTTCATGTCTGTGCAAGTTAACACAGTGAATCTGTCTCAGTACCTGCAGGGAAATGGGCTGTGTTTAAATCCTGTTGGACCTGTGTTATGTGTTGTGGTTTTAGTGATCTTAATTCCTTTCATTAATGAAAGACCGGGCAGCCATGATTAACTGTTCAATGCCAATTAACTACCATCCTCCCCCGAAGGGCTTGTGTGCTGTAATCTGAGCCTGCTGCCTTGCTAACGCACTCAAACACCAATCACTACAGAGGGGATACCAGGTCTGAAAATAGGTGGAGGAGAATGGATGCATCGGGTGGGGTGAGTGTTTAAGACTATATGAAAATAATATGAGGATTTAAGGCACACTGGTTTCCTTCTAAAAATTGGACTCAACTTCCGAGAACAGTCACCATCTATTTTTCAAATTACAAAATGCCATTAAGTTGCAGAGCATGTATGTAACCTTTGTGCAGAAAATGATGGAGAGACGGCGCAGAGCAATATTTAAGATTTAACTCTAAGACATAAATAAAACTGATACATTTTTGACATATTACATGTAGGAAATTTGACAGGAAAGGTGTGTGTGTGTATGTGTGTGAAGGTATCCTATTTTATGGACAATCCCATGTCAGGCACTGTGCTGGACTCAACCCACATGTGCACCTTGAGAACTTTGAATTTAATATGCTTACATTTGCAAATAATTCATTCGTAATGAATAGGTATTTTGTAACAAAATATGTTAAAAATAACCTAGAAGGTTACAAAATTCTAATCTAGTTTCATGATCAGCAATTTTTTTCTTGTTTTATCCTTCAGTGGTACAGTAGTACTCTGGCATTGACCTCAGAGATCATGTCACACGTTGAGAGGTGGGATGTTCTAAGACAGTCTTACTCTGAGGCTGAAGAGAAGGATAATCTGCCCCACTGATAACATTCACTAAAATAACACTCTATCTAGAGTTTAACTGTCAGGTACTTACAGCAGCACTGAGAGTTCCTCTGAGCTCAGGGATTATGTTTGAGAGAGACCACCTAAAGCCCCTCATAAACAACAGAACAGGAATCCAGAGCAGAGGGATTATGAGAAAGTTTTCTTCATGACGAAATGGCTTTCCTAACGTCTTTGAGCTCTAGTTCGTCCAATTTTTCTCCACTGAATTTAGACTTAGAAATCCATTCAGTATTCACGGAATGGGAAGGCTGATATTGATTAAGTTTATTGCTTATTGTGGAAGTTAAAGTTTTATGCTACAGTTACAGCAGCAGCTACACGACCCTTTTTTTCAGATGTGAACACGTAAACTGTTGAGAAAGCACATACATTAAAAGATTTTCAAAACGTTTTCAGTAAAGTGGAAATATATAGTACATACAGTATATTGTTTATCTGCCAGTGTTACTGCCATCACAGATTGGAATTTCTATGAGACATTCTCTCACTTTGAATATCGTAGCAGTGATCATCAATCCCACTGAATATATCAAAGCTCCAACATATATTCTACTCTTTGTTCTCTGTCTGAGAAATATAATGAAATATATGCAGGAGCTTATATAATTATTTGTCACAGTTGTCTGCATTTTGATTACCTCATTTCAATTTAAACACTTGTTTGTGCAGCTCTAAATGTAGATCTTGAATACAAAATCTAAAAATCAGAAAATCAGATGAGATCTAAAAATCAGAAATGAGCACCTTTTCATTTAGGTCTGTACTACACATGAAGCATTAGAATCTGGTTTGTCAAAGTCAGACTTCTGCTCTGGTGGTCCTTGACGCTTAGCTACATGGCTGGAGCTCATGCTCAACTATGAAGCCCATTAAAAGCAGATCAAAGGACCTTCCTCCCTCTCCTTCATTCTTCCTCCCCCTCTAATCCTCCAAATGTCTGCTGATTCTAAACATGTTTGGGGAGGGGTTGGCTCGCAATCCCAAGACATGTAGTGTACCTCTCTCTCTCTTCTCGTGTTCCTAATTAACATTCTTATGAAACTGTAATGATAATAAATTATACAGTGCAGGATGCGCTGTGTTGAAACAAGCTTGTGTTCAGTTAATATATTCAACTGGAAAAGAGCATCTCTGCAGCCCCTCCTGATTCCTGCTAATCCACCCACTCAAACTGACATACAGTAATAAATGCTTGGTTGATATTCTGCTCTCTACAGTCTTTTCCCATTTCTCTCTTAAACAAAACTTTCTAAATCGCTGCCAGTCTATCTAGTGAGGCCATTTGGAGAGAGGCCCGGCAGATCTTCTTTTTTTTTTGGTGCAAGATAATCCCCTCAAACTTCTAAAAAGTCCTCATTTGGACTTTCTTTTTCTATGCTTCATCACACTCTCCAACTGTCTCTCTCTCTCGCTTGTCTTCTATCACAGCCTCTCCTTCTCTTTCTGTCTCTCTCTCTCTCTGTCTGTCTAACCCTCTGTGCTCAGTGGCGCTCATTTCACTGGGATTAATCCCCTCTCACTTTCTTAAAGACTTCAATTACTGCCTCCTCTATTAGTGCCTCATCTTTGCTAATGCCTGTATCTCCCCGGCCAGGGTTTTATACACACACACACACACACACACGCACACACAGTAGCTGTTGTGTCCTGATGAGGAGAATTGGGGTGATATGAAAGGGTGGGGGGACGGCAAATGAGCATAATCATAAGCAGATTCAGTCATGTCAGCACAAAATGCAGCACGAGTCACATTAAATCTTCACTTCCAACTGTAATCTGCTGTCTCTCTTCTTTTTGTCCCTTTCCTGTAAATTGCACCCACTCTTTCAATTTTCCCTGTTTTCTCTTTGTCTGACTTACATCCTTTGCAAAATGAGCTGCGTGTTTGAAGTCAAGTCGCTCCCATGTAATTGGTGGTTGCAATTACCGCCTCTCCAGGACGCAGGAACCTTCTATGTGGTTCTCTAAAGTCAGATTGGACCGACTTCGCTCAACAATTACTGTTGTAATCAACATAATCATATTTTGATATTTGCCAGCAAACAAAATAAGATCCAGTACTATTTTCCTGTGTGATGTTAAAGTCTGGAGGCATGTTTTGAAGATTAGGATGAGTCTAAGAGGAAGACATATTTTTCTTCATAACTATCTAAAAAAATAGGGCAGGGCAATTTTCCATGCAATGTTTGCCTGCTGGGTATCTCAAAAGTAACATCAGCACTTGCTTGTTGGAGGAGATTTGAGGCGGTTTCAACAAAATCACCCAGACAAAAAAATGAAAGAGGAATTGGGTTTACAGAAGACCCAACGATGATAATGGATGAAAGATGGGGAGAAATTCAAAATGCAAGAGTTATGGATAAGAGAGGTCTCAAGGTTTCTTTGCTGGTGAGTGATGAGGGGTAGCGAGCGAGCCAGCACTAAGCAAGGCAGGCTGGCAGACTGGGTCGATGGTAGGGACGTGGGAGAGGGAAGGCCACACGTCCCTTCTGTGTCGCACTGTGATCAGGCGTCCCTCATGGAGCGGTGGCCTCTTTGAGTTATACGTCCCTTTAATAATCCATCTGGGGTGCAGTGCGCTCGGCCAGGCCCATAAACAGCTGATTTATCCTCTCGCTGGAAATGAGAGGACATGGTGGTGCTGGGCAGAAAGCAGGGCTGCCGGCCCTGCTGTCAGGAGATAGAGCTGATGAACTGCCTGCAGCACCACCCTCAACCACCTCCACCCCCTTAGCATCCTCACCAAGTCTCTCATCTGGGCTTAATACGCCTCTTTATGGTCACTCAGCAGGAGAGGAAAAGTGTTTCTGTTTCATCCTCCCGCTTGTCAGTTTTTATACAGAGACTCTTTTAAAATGGTGGTGGTAATTTGCATTTTGCTGTGTCATGCTACAAAGCATATCCACGAGCCTGTCCAAACAATTTGGGAGTGCGCAGGTCGGTCTATCCCCCTGTGCCTCGCATTTTATTTGATCACAAGCGTATCTGTCATGGACTCCCATTAGCTGTGTTTTCTGAGCGCGCGGTAGGAGACATTTCTGTGCAGCGTGTTGGAAAAAGGAGTAAACCGGTTACAGATCAAAGACAAATGGAGACGATGTTCCAGGGTTAAAGAGACGATACGATGGAGGTATAGGGAGAGGAAGAGTGCTGGCACAGCCGAACGGAGCTGAGAGAGCGCAGAGTGAAGTTGTGTGTCTGAGCCCAGGCATCTCCCTGTACTAGACTTATAGATTATTTCTCTCTCTCTCTCTCACACACACACACACACACACACACACACACACACACACTCACAGGTATCCAGCCTTTGCTTATATCTCATCAAGAGTGGAGACATTAATACATACACCTGACTCCATGAACTTGTTGAACAGGCTGCAGTAAAGTAATGCATATCACACATTCCAGCCACTTGCTAAAGACTTAAAACTCTTCTTCTCTTCATACCTAAAGCTCTTATCGTCATTAAGCCTATTTGAATGATCTCTGCCTTTCTGTCCCTCATCGCATTTCTGATCTAGCAGGGTTACTACGTTCTTGGGTATAATCTGCCCATTTGTTCTTCAGCCTGTGTGATCATCTCCGATTGCCCTCTCATTCATGCAGCCTCCTCTCTCTTTTACCCTCCACAGATTCAGTTTTCTTCTCATCGCTCCTTCCTTCCTCTGTGGATCATAACCTTGCTTTAGATAGCTTTCATTCTGGCTAACTCCTCAAAGCCAGTGTCATAAGTATACTTCTGAAGTTGTTCAAGCTGGCCTTGCATTTTTTATTCTACTCTGAAACTTTGAATGCTAATGCTGAGATTTGAAGAAACGTTGCTCGGAGCTCGTTGCACTCTCTTTGCCACTGTGCGGCTGCATTTGGGATGGTAGCCCATCTGACCCTGCTGAAAGGGAAAACTGTTCAGACCTCTGCCTCACCTCGTGATGAGTCTGACTTTCTTGAGGTCACTAACACAGAAAATGTTTAATATGTGTTGATTTCTTTCAGCAGTTTGGCTTTGTTTCTGCAGTATCAACTTCTTACATGGTCTCAACACAGTTTTGGTTCCATCACAGCACAGTTTCATGAATGTCACAGTAGATTATCAAGGTTTATTCTAATGTTATAAGCATTGGACTTTTTATGATTAACTCTCCACTACTTGTTTGCATTTACAGATAACTAACTATGGTGAGTTAGATCAATGGAACAGAGCTCTATGGAGTTCAGACAATATCTGTTTCTATTCGTCCAACCCCCC